>RAOO01000111.1:0-102782 GCA_009805345.1 Neurospora sp. FGSC 26628
GTCAAGTTGAAGACGCCCGGGGAGGGCTCGGTGAAGAGCCATTTCTGCCCGTTGGTGGGCGTGGTCTGCCCGAACTCGGACGGGTCAGAGAAGATGGCGTCATATTGAGCGTAGGAGGCCTCGTACCCGGCGCGCTCGCGCTGGCCGGGGGTGTCGGTTGCGGCACCGAAGTACTTGAGTCCAGCTAGAGTGGCATAGTGGTGAAGTTGGGCGGTGGCGAGAGGGGTCAGGATGGGAAGAAGAACTGCGCGCGATGGACGAGATGTCTAGCAAAAAGAAAGTTGGACTCTAACTTCCACCACAACCGACGGGAACTGAGTAGAGGTATCGGGCATAGCCTCTTCGGCACAGCTGTGTTGCAAGCAGAAGACTCGTCAATATCGCGTTGGGTACATCGTTGGGCATAGGTGATTGAGAGGCCCAGGGCGCCAAGCCCGGAAAGGAAAGGCGCTGGGACATATATGGGAAGCCTCTCCTCAGCCTTTACTGTAAATGTGGCTGCCAGTTCCATTGCGCTGGCAGGGCAGTCGCCTTTTTTCGGTCGCGCGAGAAGGCTCCGGCCCACTTGTGGATGCCTTCAACATTTGGAGGCGGGCTATATCTAGACTACTTAACCGCTTCNCTCCTCAGCCTTTACTGTAAATGTGGCTGCCAGTTCCATTGCGCTGGCAGGGCAGTCGCCTTTTTTCGGTCGCGCGAGAAGGCTCCGGCCCACTTGTGGATGCCTTCAACATTTGGAGGCGGGCTATATCTAGACTACTTAACCGCTTCGGGCATGACTTTCAGCGACCCAGCTTATCTTATCTGTCATTAACATCTGGGCTCAAATTCAGCGCAGAGTCTGTTAGCCCGCGATCGGTCGTTTTGCGAAAATTTCTCTAAATAAGGTAGACCTCCCGTCGCGCTCAAGATCAAAGCATTGCAGTTACACCAAATGCACTCCCCTGAAAATGCATATAGAGGATCCCGTTCAAGAATTTGAAGACGGGAAGTACCACCTATCAATCAATCCAGTATTCAATGTGGAGTACATTACAAAGAGCGCAAACCTAGGGGCATTGCTATTGCCTGGGCATCTTTTCATTACGCGATTCTATGGATCAATTACGTGCACGATGGTGTTTATTGCACCTATCGTACAAGATTCGCAGTGCTGATTTGCGTGTTCGGGATTCGAGTCCCGCTATCCGTACCACGGGGGACTTGATTAAGAATAAAAACTGGCAGAAAAAAATAATCATATAGCTACGGTTGATACTGCTTATTTTGAACGTCGGAATATGGGAGTAGTTTTTT
The DNA here is from genome assembly GCA_009805345.1 of Neurospora sp. FGSC 26628. Taxonomy (NCBI): domain Eukaryota; kingdom Fungi; phylum Ascomycota; class Sordariomycetes; order Sordariales; family Sordariaceae; genus Neurospora; species Neurospora sp. FGSC 26628. Next base: position 1,297 of record RAOO01000111.1, read on the forward strand.
TTACAGGGGTTTTGTTGGTGGGTTCGTGCCCTGCCCAGACCACCACTTTCTAGCCTTCCAGACCCGCCAGTCTCCTCTCTCCATAGCAGACATCATACTCAATCAACCGTATACACGCTTGCTCGATCTCACAGATAAAGAAGAAAAGAGGGAAACGTGCAAAGGCGCGCCTGACGCCCAGAGATTCAACCCAGGGCCCAGGTGACCAGTGCACGCGGCACGACATCACGTGCACGTCCCGCCGTGCCAGGACCCATCCGCCAGTGCCGTGACAATATTCAGATGCCGTATAGACTAGGTCTAGTCGCACTTGTGGAGCGCCCATTTGGTCGCAAGCATCCTTTCAAATTTGGTAGTATCATTCGGGTCGATCATTATCCAGAGCTTCTATCCAAAAATATTGAGGTTATAGGAGCGCAATTGGGCATCCTCACAGTGGAAAGCGGTCCTTGAGCCACGCTCGCCCATATGCATGTACGTTATGTGTGAACGGGTTGAGGTCGAAATCGAAATTGATGGAAGTGGTTGTTTTCGAGTGAGAAAGGTATAGCCGTGAAAACCCGTCATCGTCCCGATCGTGTTGGACCGCGAATTGATCATGATCCGGCAATGGTAGAGGTCGTTTAGCAAGATCTTCCCAATCAATACCCAAGTCTGCGATGGACACGCAGGCTTTTCCACAGAAATGGGGATCTGTTTCGAGTTTGTGAAGGTTGGCGATGAGATTGAGTCCGAAGTCGTCTTTAGTTAATGGCAAAATTCTAGGGGAGGAAGTAAAACAAGGAAACACGCAGAAGGTCTACGATTGTATGACCTGTCAAGTGCCAAGGGTAAATAACTTTGGATGGTCCCAAGCAATAAAACCAAAACGTAGGTGACCATCGTATAATGCATTCGAACCGACCAGTTATAGCACCACCGAGCACCGAGCGGAAGTTTTGCCCAGGAGCGTGGAAGGGCCGGGCGGCGCGTCATTCCGTTGAGATAGTATCGATTATAGCCGTGGCTAGAATTCCCGGAAGAGGCTCTCCATCGCAATTGGTTCTCGCCATCTATTGCTGAAAGATTGAGCGTGTCTAAGTGTTTGAGAATCGTTCCGAATTGTACTAGCGTAAGAAGATTCCAAAGGAGAAAGACACTCAACATCTGCAGTACGACTGACTCGGGGAAGATTGTCATTGACAGAAGATTCTGAAAGGGAAGAGTCAACTTCCGTAATTTCTTCAACTTGGTACTTCTTTAAGGCGGGCTCCTCGCACGGCGAGGCCTCCTTTCTTCATTCCTCCAGTCTTGCAAATCCACGATTCCCTGCCGCACGTCAAACCCCGCATGCACGACATAATATTGACCATCTGGGACCCGAAAAGATCGACCGAAAGATTAAATACAAAGCGAGGCATTGTTGCTAGAGCCCTCCGCGCGTGCTAGAATATACGAGAAGGTTCTGTTACTTTTGATTGCTACGAATATATTCTGTGTGATATTGCCATTGCGGTCCCACCAGCGTTACTATTGAAATATACGACGACCAGGGGGACTCCTGTTACGGAATATTAAGCGAAGGACATGGGCCGACCAAGCCACCGGTACATAGCAGCCACGTGAAGGCTGGGCAGTGTAACCGTGGCAGGGAAGGAAAAGCTCACAGACAGGTACAGGCTCACAAGTCGAGACAGGCTCACGAGTCGAGCCAGACTCATGAAGTTGAGCCAGGCTTATGGAACAAGTCAGGAAAACCCCAGTAGTAGAACCAGCGCACAGAAGTATAAAGGGACGACTGGAGAACTCAGATTGTCAGATAGTTCGACAGTAGTCAACAGACCATTATCACTGAGACTAGTATAACGCTACCATACTTGTCGTGAACCTTTTGGCTTCACCGAACGTCTTCTGATAGTCTTCACCTTCAGCTATCCCATTTAGGCAGATCAGACTGCCGTTCGTCACAACTACCCTCGGGTTCCATGAAGACCATTATATAAGACGGCCGGGTATGGCCTCGATATACTGGCTCTTCAGCAGCCAATAGCTTACACAATCGATCAGTACCTTTTGGCTACTACGAATGTTGTCTTTATCCCAGCTCTATACTCCTGTGTTTGTAACGGTTCGTCACAAGCCCCCGCTAGGCCGCATGCACTTTCTGTGACGGCCTGGTCATCCGTCGCAACTATATAAGACCACTTGAGCGACCGAACTGCCAGCTTCGGTTACTTGTACCCTTTTGCGGGGACACAGGCTGGTTAGTGTAGTGGTCTGCCACCGCCGTGACACTTTCGGATTCTAGCCCTAATACTAGGGCTGTAAGGAGCTTGTTGGATAAGCTGGACTGGGTGTTACCGGCATTGCCTGTCCTGCGTGCACAGTATTCTCTTCCTGTTCCTCGCACAACAATCAAAGTCCTATCTTAGTGCTTGCCTGCGCCTCGTGACATTTTCCATTGATTGTACGTTGACCAGGGACCTTGCGAGGACGGANTGCACAGTATTCTCTTCCTGTTCCTCGCACAACAATCAAAGTCCTATCTTAGTGCTTGCCTGCGCCTCGTGACATTTTCCATTGATTGTACGTTGACCAGGGACCTTGCGAGGACGGAGCTACCTGCCAATGGGTTGGAGCTCTTCTATATTAGACTTTTCAAATCTTCATCTTCATCCTTCAGCGGCAGGGGCGTAAAGTTGTAGAACTCGTTGCCCTATTCCGGGTTATCGCAACCAAGTTCAAAGCCACAGGTAGAATTCTGAGTTGGAAATGCCGCAATGGAGTGATAACCATTCACAAAACTGTGAGCTTCTTCTCATCATCCAGCATGGTTGATCCAGAAAGAGGAGTAACATTTCATCGCTCATTGTGACGAACGGCAGTCTGATCTGCCTAAATGAGATAGCTGAAGGAAGTAAACTATCAGGTGCAGTTCGGTGAAGCCAAAAGGTTCACAACAAGTATCGTTATACGTGTCTCTGATGACGATGGTCTATTGACTACTGTCGAACTATCTGACAATCTGAGTTCTCCAGTCGTCCATTTATACTCCGTCGTGACTGTCTTGCTACTGAGGTTCCCTTGGCTCACTCCTCGAGTCTGGCTCACGTTCGTGAGCCTGCATCTACCCATGAGCCTTCCTTCCCTGTCATGGTTACACTGCCCAGCCTTCACGTGGCTGTTGTGTACCGGTGGCTTGGTTGGCCCATGTCCTTAGTTCAAGTTCGTAACACTCATACAAGCGAAATTACTAGTGTGAAGGAAAGTCTTGAGTACCTTCAACACCTAGTCAGTAGTATAAAACCACAAGTTAAGCCGAGATTCCCTACATCCAAACCAAGGCCATATAGCTATGACGAAACTACTGCAAGTGTATTGGCTCACCCAAGCACCACCAAGGAAGAGACCACTTATCCGATCGAGGAGAATCGAAGCCTCTACCATTGTACCAAGCTTGGCCATAACTGGGCAGTCACGGGTTAATCCCGTAGCATCTGGACCGTACAGGCACCCGTAAAAGGAGAGTCAAGGGATAGAATAGTCATGCTTCTTCGTAATAGAATACGTCATCTTGACATCAATAGAAGTTACTAGAATTTACAAGATTCCTATAAATTGCCCATCCTCCTAGACCCTTCTAGTAGCACGCTAGGAAAATGAAACAAAGGCAAAGGAATTAAGAAAGACATGAAATACATTATATGTCTTGTGAGAAATCAATAAACCAAACCCGTCCTGATACGCTGCCGATAGATATCATCCATTCCTGGAAGTCAGAATCGAACGGTCGGTAATTCGGTAACGGTCGGTAATTCGGTGGCAGCCAGAGTGCGTTCTAGCCGTTGCAAGTAATCCAAGACCCATCCTGTCCCAAGCCATAGCCATGGCTCTCTGGATTATTTAGTACAACTTGGCTTTCGGTAGTTTCTGTATCTATTTTAATACGTCCAACGTTGGTACGTAGGTATCGATTAGTACGGTCAAACGATATATCAGTCATCATAGTACTAGTAATAATCGTTTGGAGGCACCTCCCCGACACTAGATCCCNTAGTACAACTTGGCTTTCGGTAGTTTCTGTATCTATTTTAATACGTCCAACGTTGGTACGTAGGTATCGATTAGTACGGTCAAACGATATATCAGTCATCATAGTACTAGTAATAATCGTTTGGAGGCACCTCCCCGACACTAGATCCCAGATCTTGATCCTGTTATCCCCCGAACCAGATGCAAGCCGCTGGCCATCAGGCGAGAATGCCACTGTCTCAACCCAATGGCTATGGCCTTCTAGGGTCTGGAGGCAGCTCCCCGACGCCGGATCCCAGATCTTGATCGTTTTGTCCCCCGAACCAGATGCAAGCCGCTGGCCATCAGGCGAGAATGCCACTGTCTCAACCCAATGGCTATGGCCTTCTAGGGTCTGGAGGCAGCTCCCCGACGCCGGATCCCAGATCTTGATCGTTTTGTCCCCCGAACCGGACGCAAACCACTGGCCATCAGGCGAGAATGCCACTGAGTCAACGGTCCCGCTATTGCTAATTGTTAAACGAACTCTCTATAATTGACCGTATCACCAGGTGGGACGCATCCATCTCGCCACCTTTGAAGCTCTTGGGAGCCCGCCTCAAAGTATCGAGGTTCGGAGTCGAGGCTCAGGAGCGAATCAGCGAACCCATCAGCGTTGTCTACCGGATCCGAGGCCGGAGGTGGCGTAAGGGCTGTAAGAGTGACTGACGCTGGTGGTGTTGTACCCGCTTCAATCCCGCTCGCCTTTGATTCCACCTCCGTGGATTGTGGCTGTTGTTCGTATACTGATGTTGGTGACCGTTGATATGCATCGAGTAATCTCGATTGCACATTTGATATAATTTCCACCAGCCGGGACACGGACAGTAACCGCTCTCGGTTTTGTGATTCGTCGTCAGGCAAGCTCTCAAACTCCCTGTGAGCAACTCGAGGCATTTCTTGCCGAAAGAACCTGTTATAATCCTCGAGCTCACTGCCGTCGGATTCTTCATAATCTGGCAAGTGAGGACCGTTAGTGGTCTGGACGCACCGTTAGTCGATCACGCAAGGAGCGAGCACTTACATGGCAAAGGGATTGAGTCTTTGTCGTCACCCGGGAACAAGATCATGTATATATGACGCCACTTCTCTTCGTCGGTCATATTCCCATGCGTCTTCTTACGGCTCTGTAGTTTCTTCTTTTGTTCCGGTGAAACCCAATCGGCCAGGCTCAGGTTCTGTTGCTTTTTGCATGGCGGATCGATTTGTTGATGGGCGATGAGTGACTCGTCGTCCTCGTGCGTGCTCCAACAGCGCGGGCATTGGATGCGGAAGTGACGTCGGTATAAATGACTTCTAGCGTGCTGTTAGTCCAGTTTCTAGGAGAAGGCGTTGTCAAACTTTTGGGTTGTCATACTTAACCCGGTGAACCTCATCCCAGCCAGGTCCCGGACAGGCAGTCCACTTGGAATACCTGTGTGGATTCCTCTTGTAAAAGGGACAAGCAAACTTCCGGTCACTATTGACTTGTCCTCTCTGTTTCTTCCTTCTCCCATCGTTATCACCGTCATCCTCAGCCGTACGCTTTCTTATTCCATCATTTAGGTTGGCCTCATTGGCCGAGCTTCCAGTTTCACCTATCATGGTGTTGACAATCGGGTCGGGGGAACTCTTACTGGATTTAGTCGGAGATGCGGATTCATTGTTGATTCGAAAAGGGTTGAGACGCCATTGACAGCCGTATCTGCGTTTGGCGGGCGACGAAATTGGTAGGAGACTCGCTAAGTGCTTTGGGAAGCTGGACTTGAACGTAGAAGTGGTCTCAGAGGTAGCATGAGTCCTAATCGTGACAGCTTGGATGGGTGATGGGGTTTTATCCTCATGACTGAGGACAGTTGCAGAAGGGACTATATCAACAGCCTGGGGATATGGCATTGTACTATCGTCGTTGATAGTCGGTGCACTCGAGGAGGTTATGTTGACAAGAATGCGATGATTGCGAAGCTAGCTAAAGGTATTGATGAGGATTGGAAAATTGAGTGTGGAAGAAGGGTTGGAAACTGCAGTCCATTTATAAGCGAATTGGAAGTGGGAGGTCACAACGCCAAACTTGGTGAAAGTTTCCCATGCCGCTCGCCTGATGAATCAAGCACCACTGCACAAGTGAGGCTATTAAGCTTTTTTGCAAAGTTAGCAAGCGGAGTTGCCCAACTGCGCAAAACCAATGCCGCTGCTATATAGAGGTATGCACGAGGCCATGCCTCTGGATTCTGAACCTGACGGAGTGTACCTTTTACCTCAGGCTTTCACCGCTCCAGCTTCGCGTCGAATTAAGCGTAAGGTTGTAGGGGAATCATTGGCTTTCAAAAGTACTAATGAGGAGTGACGTGCATGAACATATGCCCGGTCTTGTTAAATAACCAATAACCAGCTGGCTCAATCCTCGAAGATGGGCGTAAGTCTGTGGGGGGAGAGTGCCCGGGAAAGGTACATGTATAAAGGCGCCCTCAACTGGGCAGTTTATTGGTCGCATTTGATGGCTGTTCGCAACTTCGAACATAGCCACTGACACTAGGTAGCAGATGCAAGGCATTTTCTTGTTGAAGGATTCGTTGGCGAGGTTCACGAGACGGGAAGATTATAGATACGTATCGATTGGAGGTATGCGTAATCCAGAGGAGAAACATTATATGTGGAATAAAAGGGAAGGGCCCTGTGAGTACGAAGGGGCCAATGCCAGAGAAGTGGGACACCTGGAATGAGCCCAACACGATATAATTACGGAGACAACTCACCAAAAGTCAAACCGTCCCGTACTATCACGGCAGATCTTTTGCTGGTAACAGCTTGTGGTATTCACATTGATGGGGTTTCCTTGCGTGCCACGAACGTGCCACCTATAGAGTGAGCATAGCAAAGACTAACAAACACCCGAGAATGGCCTTTGTCGAGGCGATGTATCCAAAGCTGTTGTCCCGGTTGTCCTTGAATCTTCCAGTTGGCTTGAAGAAGACCTCCTCGGGGTGACCCATGTTGAGGCGATAGACGCGATTCTCTTTTCTCTATTTAGTAGGCAGCCGTGCATAATACTTTTCCCAGGTGACTCTTCCAAACTCTGGACTGCCGCCATGTGTAGCATATAGGAACAGAAAACGGAATCCACGAGGAACAAGAGACTTGGTCATTATGACCCAGTCAGGATGGTTTGGCCTCGCCCCGGTGATGCCGTGGCCGCGGTCGATTACCCACGCGGGGTAGTAGAGCAGGGGCTCAAGATCACGGGCGCCGCCGTAGTGACGCATGAGAAAGTGGCGGAGAGTATTGACTCGTTGGACAGGGCACATATAGCTGTCGTAGGTATCGAGGAACCATTTGTAGTATATCTTGATAAACTGGCAGGAGGAATTGGTGGTCCATAGCCTGTACTCGAAGTCAGGATTTGTTGTGATACAGGTCTGACGTACGTCGTCCCAGTCGGCGGGAATGGTCTCGTTGCTGGGGTCTTGCCAATTATGGCAGATTTGGTGGATGATTTTGGGGATATACAGGTCTTTGCCTTCGCTTGGGGTATTAAATGTAGTCGCAACATCGGCTGGTGTCAGGGATGAACTGGCAAAATAGTGGGCGATGTGCATTATGGCTCGGATATTGGGTGTGTTTAGAAGGATGACGGCTGACAGGGCGGCGAGGCCAAGAAACCTGACGGTTGTGGCAGGCATGTTGGGCAAGAGCTTTTGTAGAGCGAGAGCCGATCGTGATACTGGAACTGAACGAAATAAGTCAGTATGGGGCTCCAAACGGCGTTTCAGCAAGGAATGGAAGAGTAGATGATGGGAAAGGATTGAAGACGGAACCTGTGGCTCTTCGCTGAGCTATTGCAAAGCGGTCCGAGATCGAAGGTTGATCGTCGAGGCTTGCGAAGAGAATATGCCGATGGAAAGATATGACTGGATTCGAAGGGACGGAAGACAGCTTAATCAGTCAGTCAATGGAAGAACGCGGGTGCTGTGGGTGCCTTTTCCTTCCAGAATCAGACCATCCGCCGATGGCCGCATCTGAATGGGATATCCACGTGCGTGGTGTTGTGCTGCGCGAGCGGGCAGGTTGAATATCTCGTCCGAGAACTGCATTGAACGACAAAGCTTCAGCCTTGCATCGGCCTTGGATCATGAGCGGGAGATCGTAGTAGACTCGGATAGTTATCGGTAGTCGATGAAGTTAATGGAAAGATCAGTCAAGATGAACTGCGGGGAAGAGTTCCCCAAATTGCGGGGGTGGATCACTCGGCAGTGGTAGCTAACAGCCCCGCTACGGACCGCTGTAAGACAGCTAACAATTAAGCTTATTCCCCTAACAGCCGGGCACAACCCTGCAAGGCCTGGGCACTTCATCCCGTCGCGTCGCGTCTTCCGCCTTCAACTCTTCCTCAGCCTTCTCTCACCATCACGATCCAACGCGACAAAGCCTCCCATTCTGACTCTTCAACCCATCTCGACTCTCAACCACCCAGCCCTCGCTCCCCGCAGTCGCCGGCGCCCAAAAGACCCCGCAGGGATCCCACTCCCTCTTAACGCCCACCAACTTCTTATAGTTGCTCCCCCAAAACGCATACTGCCAGTCCGGCTCCTCGAAATCCGCTTCATTCAGATACGATCCTCCGCCCGGCGTCGCCTCCCGAATCGCATCCATATATCCTTGCAACCGCCTATGCGCCACCGCTACTTCCTCCGCCGTCGATATCGCTAGAATCATCAAACCGAACAAGTCCGCGTGCATCACGGTCTCGCGCCACACGGGGTTGTTGTTGTTGTTGTTGTTGTTATTTTTAACGTCTACTTCCGCCTCCCATAGGGCATGAGACGTGCCGCATCGGTGAATCTAGCGTACAAAATTAAGAGCAATGCCCTAACTGTTCACCAAAACCATTAATCCGAGGGCAAACCGAGGCTTATTGCCAGTAAATATTACGTGTTGCCCATAGCGTAAACGCGGCCCAACACCTCCAATCAAATCGCCCAGTGAGCGAGCCGCCAGTATATGGCGGGACCTGTAGAACAAAGGAANCAAAACCATTAATCCGAGGGCAAACCGAGGCTTATTGCCAGTAAATATTACGTGTTGCCCATAGCGTAAACGCGGCCCAACACCTCCAATCAAATCGCCCAGTGAGCGAGCCGCCAGTATATGGCGGGACCTGTAGAACAAAGGAAAAGAGCGCGCCACACGGGGTTTACAGCCGAGGGATAAGAATAACCGCCTGCGCGCAGGGTCGGGGACAGGTTAAGGCCATGAAACAAGAAGCCGCCTTCGATGGCGGCGCGGATAGCGGACATAGTGGAAGAGAAGAGGGTGCTATTGGTGAAGGAGGAACGGGGGAAGAGGCGGGACGCGAAGCGCATGTTGGGGAGAGGGCCTTCGGGTCGAGTTCCCCACAGCGAACGAAAAGTCGGCCACGGTCAAATTGATGGCTGGATGTGCCTTAACAACCACGGAGGTCACCACACCGTAAGTGCCTGCTCCCGCGTCAGCTCCATACATTGAGCTCAACTCCGAATGCCCTCCGCCCGCCAACCATCCCCCAAATGAACCGACCGTGGCGCAACTCCCTCCCACAAGCGTAATATTATACTACTCCGAAAACATCCTGCCATCTTTGATCTGTACCCCGGCTCCCACTCGAACAGCTGGGCCAGAATAAGCAGGGCTATGTCCGCATTGAACATACTCGGGCAGGAACTCGAAGGACTTGAGATGGTACGTCCAAATAGAGAGGGCGCCGGCACCGGTGTTGCGGCCCACGAAGTTGTGGCCGGTGTTTCTGTTTCCTGTCAGCCCAACTCCACGCCCGACGGAGGATACATACTTAATCACAAGCCTGATATTCCAATTCCTGGCAAAGTTCACCGCCGCCTGCACATCCCTAACGCTAGTAGCGTTAACCACGTACACCGGGAACCCGCCCTGCCTGCAAGTCGAGGTCGAGTTCCAGTTCCCCGTTGCTCTCAGGTTCCGAGCCGGCAAACAAGTGTTTCCGGTCGTCCATTGCTGGCCGGGACTGACGGGGTCGTCGAGATAGTATGATTTGGTGAAAAGGGTAGAGCAGGCAGAAGGGTTGTAGTTCGGGGAGGAAGGATAGCAGACGGATCCCGGGGGAAGAGGCTTGAGAAGCGCCCCGTTTAGTGTTCTGTTTAGACGATCCCACTCGGCATCGCTGGGCCAGTCTGGGTCTCCGGGGAATGCTTTACAGCGAGGCGATGGTGCATTGGCAGATCTGGATGGGGATTCGAAGGCGATGGATGGGAAGTCGACGATGTCCCTGGTAGTTAGTTGGGTATCGTGAGGGATGAAGGGTGAGGCTGATACCAAGGGTATCACAACGAGAAGGAGAAATGAGCGTATGCCTGCTAGAGGTAGGTAAGCCATTTAGAAGAGAGTTCTTGGACCTGCCATACCTTCATCAAGACTGGAGAATCTCTATTCTATCTTATATCCCCAGCGATTACCTCCCTCTTCCACAAGAGAAGCCCCTCGGCAACTCAAACCTCGGCGATGGAGGGCTAGCACTACGTAGCATGCAAGCTACGACTGATATTGCTTCTTTGGGTTGTAAGCTAACGCGGTGACTCGTTCCCTAACCGTACTAACGTTCGAGTTATTAAGTCCGAGATTGGAAATATTGGCTCTTCAATATCGACCCGATTCGTTAGTGAGCGCCATGGTTATCCCACCCGTATCATGGCTTTCTTTCCGAGCTGATCCAGTTGTTGAAATGATGACCGGGAAGATTTCGTTGTAATACCATACATCTCGGATTCCTCGCATTGCCGTACTTGGGTACTTGCGAGCTGCGAGTGGGCTGAACATTGGGGGTTTATCTATCACCGAGTGGTATAAGAGAGGTTCATTGGGGAACAACGACAACAATACCAAGATAAGATTATGAATTCCAGAAATATAACACCAAACAGAACATCCATTATAAGAGCTAAAACGTCAAGGACATCTGGAAACGGACAAACGCCGATTATATACCCTATAGCTGGCTGTTAGCTTCTCGACTTAATTGCTCAGCAATCATCATCTGAATCTCGAGTCAAGTGGATCGTCTCAAGCCGTAATTGGCCGCAAATTGAGGAACGGTTGGAGAAAGCCGCGCAGCAGTCCAGACTCAGCCTCGAGCTAAACGCCGAATCCGTCACCACTGCCGTCAATGCATATATCCGCCACACAGTCCTTCACTTGTCGCGGCGGAAACAGTACGACACCACAATGCAGACGCTTGTACATGACTATCTCTCTTCTAACGCGAATGGGACTTTTCTCTGGGTGGCCTTGGTCTGCCAAGTACTTGCGGACCCGAGCGTTCGGAGGTGGCAGACACTAACAAAGTTACGGGCATTCCCCCCCGGGTTGGATTCCCTGTATGCGCGGATGATGGAGCAGATTATTCAGTCCGATTATGCGGATCTTTGCAGGCAAATTCTTGCCGTCTCCTCTGTCGTTCGCCGACCCATCAGCCTTCAAGAACTGACCACTCTCGTCGAGATGCCAGACGATATCTCAGATGACCCGCAGTCCCTGGAAGAGCTTATAGGGCTTTGCGGCTCGTTTTTCACTCTTCGAGACCAGACTGTTTATTTCGTCCACCAATCCGCCAAGGACTTTCTACTGGGCAAGGCCGCGCACCAAGCCTCCCGCAACGCTTTCAACTGGGTCTTCCCCCTGGGAACACAAGAAGTAGACCACATCATATTCTCAAAGTCGCTTAATGCGATGTCTACGGTCTTGCGACGCGACATGTATGGCTTAGAGGCACCTGGATTCCCAATCAACGAGGTCCAAGTACCGGATCCGGACCCGCTAGCGACGGTGCGGTACTCGTGCGTCTACTGGGTTGATCACTTGTTTGACTCGGTTTCTAGCACGAACACAAAACGACATCTTTTATGGGATGAGGCTATCTATACATTCTTCAAGACGAAGTACCTTTACTGGCTCGAAGCTCTAAGTCTACTCCAAGCTATACCTGCGGGCGTTGTTGCTATTGGAAAGCTCGAGGGCCTGCTAGTAAGTACAAGTCTAACTCCGCACTAGGAATTTAGTCTAACTAAAGATATAGGAAGGTAATCATCAGTCGCAGTTATCAAAACTTGTTTGGGATGCTTACCAGTTTGCTCTGTCGTATAAGTCAATAATAGAGCAAGCTCCACTTCAAGCATACATATCGGCGCTTGTATTTGCTCCAAGCAGTAGCTTGATAAAGAGGAATTTCAAGGCAGAAGAACCTGAATGGATTCGAACTAAGCCGGCTGTAGAATTGGATTGGGATGCATGCCTCCAGACCTTAGAAGGCCATAGCAGCACCGTTGGCTCAGTGGCATTCTCGCCTGATGGCCAGCGGCTTGCATCCGGTTCGGGGGACAAAACGATCAAGATCTGGGATCCGGCGTCGGGGAGCTGCCTCCAGACCCTAGAAGGCCATAGCCATTGGGTTGAGACAGTGGCATTCTCGCCTGATGGCCAGCGGCTTGCATCTGGTTCGGGGGATAACAGGATCGGGATCTAGTGTCGGGGAGGTGCCTCCAAACGATTATTACTAGTACTATGATGACTGATATATCGTTTGACCGTACTAATCGATACCTACGTACCAACGTTGGACGTATTAAAATAGATACAGAAACTACCGAAAGCCAAGTTGTACTAGATAATCTAGAGAGCCATGGTTATAGCTTGGAACAGGATAGTTCTTGGATTACTTGCAATGGCCAGAACGTACTCTGGCTGCCACCGAATTACCGACCGTCTTGTTGTGACCTCCAGGGACGGATGAGATTCGTCGGCAGCGTATCGGAACGGGTTTGGTTTATTGATTTCTCGCAAGACATATAATGTATTCCATGTCTTTCTCAATTCCTTTCCCTTTGTTTCATTTTTCTAGCGTGCTACTAGAAGGGTCTGGGAGGATATGCGAATTTATAGGAATCTTGTAAATTCTAGTAACTTCTATTGATTTCAAGATGACGTATTCTATTATGAAGAAACAAGACTATTCCATCCCTTGACTCTCCTTTTGCGGGTGCCTGTGCGGTCCAGATGCCACGAGATTAACCCGTGACTGCCCAGTCATGGCCAAGCTTGGTACAATGGTAGAGGCCTCGATTCTCATCGATCGGATAAGTGGTCTCTTCCTTGGTGGTGCTTGGGTGAGCCAACACACTTGCAGTAGCTTCGTCACAGCTACATGGTCTTGATTTGGGTGCTGTCACACGGACATCGCCCACAGTCCAGGGTCAGGGTCGCAAGGCTCAGCAGAGCCTCAACGCCTGGCATTAGCCTCGAGATGCCCGGTGGCCACCGGCCGCAACACTCACCTCGGCCGGACCCACGACCACTGTCATCCCAGAAGCAACCACAGCCAACTAAGCAAGAAGAAGGACGCAGGACAGCGCCAGAAGGAAGATGGAGAATGGATGAAGGCATTCAGGAAGATCCACACGTATGCAGACTGCTAAATAGATGCCTTGAAGCCTCAGGCGACAAGGCTTGATGCGCACCTCAAGTACGTACCGATTCCCTTTGGCATAAGAAGGCCTTGAAGCCCAACCTTCTCCTGGAGGTTGAGAAGATCAACAAGGCCTTCGAGACCAAAGAAGTTTATTAGNGGCTTGATGCGCACCTCAAGTACGTACCGATTCCCTTTGGCATAAGAAGGCCTTGAAGCCCAACCTTCTCCTGGAGGTTGAGAAGATCAACAAGGCCTTCGAGACCAAAGAAGTTTATTAGCTGAATTGAACTACTGTTCCAAGCCCTGTACACAGCCCTTGTCACAGGTGCAGGGAATCGCGGCTTAACATGTGGCTTTATACTACTGACTAGGTGTTGAAGATACTCAAGACTTTCCTTCACACTAGTAATTCGGCTCGTATGAGCGATGAAATGATAGTCCTCTTTCTGGATCAATCATGCTGGCTGATGAAGAAGCGCACAGTTTTGTGAATGGTTGTCACTCCACTCCGGCATTTCCAGCTCAGAATTCCACCTGTGGCTTTGAACTTGGTTGTGATAACCCAGAATAGGGCAACGAGTTCTACAACTTTACGCCCCTGCCGCTGAAGGATGAAGATGAAGATTTGAAAAGTCTAATACTAAGATAGAAGAGCTCCAACCCATTGGCAGGTAGCTCCGTCCTCGCAAGGTCCCTGGTCAACGTACAATCAATGGAAAATGTCACGAGGCGCAGGCAAGCACTAAGATAGGACTTTGATTGTTGTGCGAGGAACAGGAAGAGAATACTGTGCACTCCGTCCTCGCAAGGTCCCTGGTCAACGTACAATCAATGGAAAATGTCACGAGGCGCAGGCAAGCACTAAGATAGGACTTTGATTGTTGTGCGAGGAACAGGAAGAGAATACTGTGCACGCAGGACAGGCAATGCCGGTAACACCCAGTTCAGCTTATCCAACAAGCTCTTTACAGTCCTAGTATTACAGCTAGAATCCGAAAAGTGCATGCGGCCTAGCAGAGGCTTGTGACGAACCGTTACAAGCACAGGAGTATAGGGCTGGGATAAAGACAACATTCGTAGTAGCCAAAAGGTACTGATCGATTGTGTAAGCTATTGGCTGCTGAAGAGCCAGTATATCGATGTGACGAACCGTTACAAGCACAAGAGTATATCGCTGGGAATAAGAACAACGGTAATAGTAGCCGAAAGGTACTGATCGATTGTAGAAGCTGTTGCTTGCTGAAGAGCCAGTATCTTAAGAGGCCTGGGAAGGCCGTCTTTATATACCGGCCTTCATGGACCCGTGTTACGAACTTGAGCGAGTACGCGGGTCGACCAAGCCATCGGGACACAACAGCCACGCCAAGGCCGGATAGTGTAACCTCAAACGGGGATTGGACCAGAGGGCGCACGTCGACCAAAGGCGCTCACAGGTGAGCAGGAGCTCAAGGTGAGCACATGTTCACCAGTGAGCAGGACACACAACGACAGATATTCAGGATATAAAGGACGGCTGGAGAACTCAGATTGTCAGATAGTTCGACAGTAGTCAATATATCACCATCACTGAGACTAGTATAACGCTACTATACTTGTTGTGAACCTTTTGGCTTCACCAAACGTCTTCTGGTAGTATCAACCTTCAGCTATCCCACTTAGGCAGATCAGACTGCCGTTCGTCACAATTGCTTTATTGCTTCATTGCCTCTCGCTTCCAGGGAGTTGAAGTCGGGGTCATATTAGCGTTGGAGTTCGAATGACACCCTTCGTTGCGAGCCTAGTGCCTGCAGCTGACACGGGACCTTTTTCAACTAAACTTTTTCAATTGAAACTAACGCACACATTGACCGCCGTAACCTATCAAAAGTCTCCGGCCCTTTTCTCCGAGCGCGTGTACCTGGCTCCCCTTGATTGCTGACCACCACCAAGCTCTTCTTCGATAAAGCCATTATTGTCATTTTTTGCAAGCATGTATGACAAATCGTCGAGAGAAAGGCGTCGCTGACGAATCGCCCATGTATAATCAGTCAAGGGAAGGGCGCTCGGCGTCGTTGATTGATCATATGTTTATTGACAACAACTCGTCGACAGAACGTCGAAGCAAATGATGTTGCTGAGAAATCAACATCCCAAGATCGACGATGTTTGGTCGGCTGAGGTAGGTTGCTGTGGTTAAGGGTCGGGTCTTGGCAGTGACGTATTAGAGACTTTTATCCATTTTGGGGGAGGCTTATATAAGTCGTCAACATCACCACATCATAGTAGCTGCTCATCTCCTTCATCTCCAGAAGTTTTTAGGACTCTTCACACGGATTCACTACATCAAGACTCCAGAATACAATACCAAGCCAATTACGAAAAGAACACCAAAACACAACATCATCAAAATGTCCGCTCCCAAGGTCCTCGTCGTTCTCACCTCTCACGACAAGCTCGGTGATACTGGCAAGCCTACTGGGTGGTGGTTGGTATGCTTCCCCCCCTTTCGACCCCCTCACGCGCCTCCTCCCATCTCCCCTTTCCAACCACCACCACCACCACCACCATCACTTCATGGGTAACTAACAACCCCCAAGTCCGAACTCGCCCACCCCTACGACGTCCTCAACTCCGCCTCCGTCTCCCTCACCGTCGCCTCCCCCGCCGGCGGGCACTCCACCGTCGACCCCTCCTCCATCGACGCCGCCAAGGACGACCAAATCAGCCAGAACTTCCTCAACTCAGAATCCACCAAGCCCCTTTTCGAGCAAACCCGTCCCCTCTCCGAGTTTGTGGGAAACCCCTCCGCCATCGCCCCCTTTGCGGCTATCTTCTTCCCCGGCGGCCACGGTCCCATGTTCGACCTCCCCGTTTCTTCTGAATCCCAGCAACTTGTCCGCGAATTCTGGGATGCAGGCAAGGTAGTGGCTGCTGTTTGTCACGGTCCGGCGGCGTTGGTAAATGTCAAGTCGGGGGATGGGAGTTTGTTGCTTAAGGGGAGGAAGGTGACGGGGTTTACTAATGAGGAGGAGGATCAAGTTGGTTTGAGTAAGGTGGTGCCGTTTTTGTTGGAGGATAAACTTAGGGAGGCGGTGGGGACGGAGGGAGGGTTTGAGAAGGCGGAGAGTGCGTGGGGCGTGAAGGTGGTTGTTGATGCGGGGGGGAGGTTGATTACGGGGCAGAACCCGCCTAGTGCTAAGGCGGTTGGGGAGGCTATTTTGAAGGTTATTACTTCGCAGTAAATTCTTGAGAAGTAACAGACCGCGGTTTACTTACATAACTGTCGTGCGAGGATAGGATTGTCACGGCGTAACCAGGGATGGGTACGATGTGCAGAGACTGTACTACCCTAATGGCTAACTTGGACTGAAGACAATAAGTTGAAGAAGGAAGGAAATCTCCAAAAGGGAAGGCTCGGTGGGGAGGACTGGGTTTTATACCCTGAACTCTGGGAGGGAGCCAGGCCAAGCCCAGAACCTGAACCATCTGAACCAAACCCGTGAATGGAAGCCACCCTCAATGGGATCTGTGCACGTGAAAGACCCTTGNGGGGAGGACTGGGTTTTATACCCTGAACTCTGGGAGGGAGCCAGGCCAAGCCCAGAACCTGAACCATCTGAACCAAACCCGTGAATGGAAGCCACCCTCAATGGGATCTGTGCACGTGAAAGACCCTTGACGGTCCCAGCCGTCACACGAAGATTTTGAATAATGGATATTGCGTGGCAACCGTGGGAAGGCCCGTGCAGAGGTTATCTAGGTAGATTCCCTCCTTACCCATACCGATACTGTGTAGTGATATTTCTTCTTACAGTAGATCCAATCAACTCTTGTACAAAAGTTCAACCTCACATACAAACAAACATTTGAGAAAACCGAAGCCACAACAAACGATGTCCTGCTTATTCTTAGCACTTTGTGGGAACGCGCAATCGATATACCTTGTAATCGTAGATATCGGCTTGCCTTTCATATATTAGTACTTGTTTGCTGCGGTGCCCTGACTGGCCTATAATGATAGTACCAGTACAAGGTTGCTACAGTGAACTATTGTGACAAGGGCTGTAATCAGGGCTTGGAACAGTAGTTCAATTCAGCTAATAAACTACTTTGGTCTCGAAGGCCTTGTTGGTCCTTTCAACCTTCAAAAGAAGGCTGGGTTTCAAGGCCTTTTTATGCCAAAGGTTTGGTGCGTACTGAGGTACGTACCAAGCCTTGTTCCTTGAGGCCTCAAGGTATCTACCTAGTGGTCTTCATACATGTGGGTCTTCCTGAGGGCCTTCAGCCATTGTCCTTCCTCCTTCTGGCGCCGGCCTTCGTCCGGTCGTCCTGCTTCTTGCTTGGTTAACTGTGATCGCTTCTGTGATGACTGGGGACTGCCTCGTCTCGCTAATTAGCGTCGTCGGCAGTTCGATGGTTGGCTCGCTAGCCTGGTGGCGTGGAGAGAGGTTTGGGTAAGCAATGCCGGTGGCCGAGAGTCCGGTCGAAGTGAGGTTGAGTCTCGCGGCCTGCGGCCGCCGGGCATTCATAAGGCTGATGCCAGGCGTTGAGGCTCTGCTAAGCCTCGGAAACCCTAACCCAGAATTGTAGGCAGATGTCCGTGTGACATCAGTTCCCCCTTCTTCAAGGCTCGCCCCGAGCCGGGCATGCGTCAGGTTCATAGCAGGGTCAGTTTGTTGGGACGTTGGGGTCTCGTGGTTTGTCTGGATGCCTGGTGTGGAATGCAATGACTCCTGCTTTGGCTTCATCAGTGAAGAAGTGCTCCCATGGCTCTCATATCAAGTTCTTGGTTCCTCCCCATCCTTGCCAGTTCACTCGGTACTTAACCTTGCCTTCGAATATCAAGGAGTCCAGCACCTTCACAGTCTTCTGACTCAGCCGGGGCTGCCTCCCGCAGGACCTGGTCAGGGTCAGGGGCTACCTGATTGCCAGCGCGGTAGGGTTCGACGAGCGAGACGTGGAAGGAGTCATAGATACGCCAGGTCTTGGGCAAAGTAAGTCGGACAGAGGTAGGGGAGATCACTTGAAATATCTTGAATGGTCCATGGAGCTTCTTATCAAGCTTCTTGGAGGGTCTCTTAGTTTTGATGTGCTTACCATTCAACATAACAAGTTGCCCCACCTCGTAGACTGGTGCCTCGGTGCGCTTCTTATCCGCCCAGTCCTTCATCCTCTGGCGGGCGCGGTGGAGGTGTCGCTGGGCGTCTGTCACACGGACATCGCCCGGATGAAGGACAGCGCCAGAAGGAAGATGGAGAATGGATGAAGGCATTCAGGAAGATCCACATGTATGCAGACTGCTAGATAGATGCTTTGAAGCCTCAGGCGACAAGGCTTAATACGTACCTCAAGTACGTACCGATTCCCTTTGGCATAAGAAGGCCTTGAAGCCCAATCTTCTCCTGGAGGTTGGGAAGATCAACAAGGCCTTCGTGACCAAAGAAGATTATTAGCTGAATTGAACTCTTTGTTCCAAGCCCAGAACTCTGCCCTTGTCACAGCGTCGTCGTGTACTTGAATCATCCAGTGGGCGTACAGACGACTCCCGGGGTTTCGAGGTGCGCCGTTGGGAGGATTATGAGACGCTGGGTGGTAGCCATAGTTGGCGTAGAAGAGCGTGAGGCAAGTAGACGACGAGGTGGAGTTATTGTATGCGAACTCGGCAGTGGCTAAGAGGTCTTCCCAATTGCTCATCTCGTAGTTGACAAAAGCTCGAAGGTAGATTTCGAGGATCTGGTTGAGTCGTTCGGTTTGACCGTCTATTTGGGGATAGAAGGCCGTGCTCATACGGCTTTTGATGCCAACGAGCTTGAGGAAATCTTTCCAGAAATGGGCTGTGAATCTCGAGTCCCTATCGGAGATGGTATCAAGTGGCACCCCGTATAACCGCCAGTAGGTCCGGGCAAAGATCTTGATCAAGTCCTCGGTCTTCTTTTCCCCCATTTTGAGCGGGATGAAATAGGCCATCTTCGAAAAGGGGTCAACCATTAGCCAGATGGAGTCACACCCGTTGGACAGGGGTAAGTCTATGATAAAGTCCATGGCCACGGACTGCCAAGGAGCGGAGTGTTATTCCATGGGTTGAAGTAGTCCGTGGGGTGAATTGACGGGGTGGCTTGTTCTATTGGCATTCGTGGCACCCTCGAACGTATTCTCTGACCGTATCCTCCATTTTAGGCCACCAAAAGTTCCGGGTAATAAGCTCCATGGTTTTATCCGTTCTCATGTGGCCAGCAACCTTGGTGTAGTGCTCGGAGGTGATGACTTCCATCCGCAGCGATTTTGGGACCCAGAGGCGGTTCTTCCGGTACAGCAGATCGTCGGTTTCTCGTAGTCTTTCTCGAGCTCCTCCTTGTTGTACTGCTCCATGTAGGCCGTGTTTGATAGCCGTGCTTCCTTGAGACGTTGCGTGAAGTCATCGTTCCATTGAGGAGTTGAAGCCCTAGCACACAGCTCTCTCAGCCAATCGACTTGTCTACAAAGGTGTTGGCGGCTGCGCCGGCAGTATATTGCAAGTTAACCTCTATGGTTATAATATGCCAGGATAGAAGGGAAGAGGTAGGCTGATGCAGGCAGATGAAGAAGGTAGGTTAAGGCAGGTACATAAAGGAGGTCTATCGTAATCAGTTTTAAACCGTAATCCAATAAGATAGGAGCGAGAAATTCCCTTACTACGCTCTCATTAGACTCGGCGACCAACTGCATATACTAGGAACCTATCAGGAATGGTCTTCTGACCGAGTGCAATCTTAGTATTACCCGTGTAAAAGATCTAACCGCAATGTCAGGACGGTCAACTTTTCTCGTAATCCGCCCAATTATATTCATCTTTTTAGCGCCGCTTTCCCACTTACCGTCTTGCCTCCGTCCGAACGATATGGATATGGGAGCTGGTGGTTTAGTTTTTTGGCCCTACCACGTGATTAAAAGACCCGTTTCCTGTCCTTCCCGCTCCTATAGACAAGCCGACATATCGCTTGACTAATAATAGTTGGGTCGGTGACGACCAGCGAATCCCAGGTGCTGTATGTTTTTTTTTTTTTTTTTTTTTTTTTTTTTTTTTTTTTTTTTTTTTTTTGCTGAGAATTTGAACATCGCTATTTCGAGTCTCTGTCCGAACTCAAGCGCTGCCCGTCCGGTATTGTTGTGGGGCCTTGCCTTTTAGTTTCGCTACTTCTTCCGCACTCCGTACCGTGACTGAACGCTGCTGTAGACTACAGCACCTCAAAAACACCTCGAGACGGACCTACGGCAAGAAGGCAGGGAGGCATGACAGAGAGGCAGGAGGAATGTGGAAGGAAGACCAAAGAGATGACAACTGGCAACGATCAGAAGCAAAAGAAACATATTCAGCTCGTCTTACCTCAGCTCTACCCGCTTACCGCCTCCCTACGAGCCTCCGTCTTCTAGCTGTCACGGCGTAGCCAAACAGTGATGATGATACTATTTGACTAACTTGGACTGAAGACAAGAAGTTGAAGAGGGGAAGAAATCCCAAAAGGGAAGGTCGATGCCAGAGCTGGGTCTTATACCCAGGCCGCGGGAGGCAGCCAGAGCCAAGCCCAGAACCTGCACCATGAACCATACCCGTGAATGGGACCCAGGACGGCACATGTGACAGCCCAGCTGGTGCCAGCCGTCACACTAGCCGCCTGCAAATCTTTAATCCTATATCCCCTTCCCGGACGGTTTCCTCCGTTCTCCAGCCTCTCAACCGCCTTCAGTCCGTTGTCCGGCCTTACATCTCACGTCTTCCGCCTTGCGTAGCACTGCAAGTCAAGCACCTTAGCTCATGCCCAGAGCGGGTACGGTGTCTCTCTCTCTACTACCTACCCTAGGTAGCAGTCGGCATCCTCCGCGGATTCAAACATAGGAAATTTGCGACAAAGGAAGTTCCTTTACGCTTGCTCGATCACGCTCTCCTATGTCGGAACTTTCCTGGAACATATGAGAGCCACCTAAGGCTAGGGGCGGGACTCCTCGTGTCCAAATGGAACGTAACGGCTATCGATAGGGCGGTAAATAGATTGGGTACCTACGCAGTCTAAGAGTACCTATCAGCCAGATCAGATCGAGGCCGAGGCCATCCAGGCTACATGTCCAGACCGCCCGTCCAGGCCACCCAAACAGACCACGGAGATATCCATCCCAATATCGGATAAGGCTACCCACGAGCCTGTCCACAAGATGCTACGCCAGACGGATCACGGAACTGACGGAAGAGAAGGCAGCATCCGCCCTAGGCACCTCCCTAGTTCCCTACTCCTTAGTTCCCGTCCATGTGTCGTGCTTACGGCGGCACGCCAGACAGAGAAAGGTAAGAAAAGGCAAGGGGCAGACAGGCAGGCAGGCAGGCGGTTCGGCTTGTGACCCTATTCGGACCCTTTCCGGACCCTGCTCGGGGCCTGCTCAGGATCTGGTCGGATAACTAGGGAGGGCTATAGCGAGTTTAAGCGCGATATCTGATCTGATCAGCTGCTTGGTGACGGGCGGGTAAGGGTTGGTGACGTTACTTTTGATTCCCGGATGGAGAATGCCGAACGGATGATCAGTGAGTGTGTTGTAGCCAAATGAACAGATCTGTGTGGACAATTGGGTAGCTAGCATCGGGTTCCCTTCCGGAGCCAGGCATGGGGCATCTGCCGGAGGATCTGACGGGGATGAACGGGATGGGGTTGAAGTAAAGCTTGCCACTGGAATGCCCTGAGGCTGTGACCATGTGCTCTTTTCCCACGTTCCGTAACAGGAGTTGGAGTTGGTGGAGTGGGTTAATGGGAATGGGCGGGTAGGTGGGCGGTTGACGTGACCGTCAGGACGGTCCATAAGTGGAAAAGAACACCACCAGACCGATGCCTTCCTATCTTGTGTATCCATCCCTTACCTACCCATCAACCAACATCCGCACGGGTGTACTACCCACCCGGCCTGGGTTGAGGGAAATAGTCGAGTGCCAAGAGTAAGCATTGTAGCTGTAGGTTGGCAGGTACGGACGGACGTACCTCAACCCATCACAGAACCGCATTAACCGCGGTTCCAGCGCTTGAACCCGCTTCTCCCCATTCCCGACGTCATACCAGATGATCAGCCTCATGGCATGACACCCGAACCACCTCTACTCTGCAATCGCCGCATCGCCCAATCGAATCGAGCCAGTCCAGTCGGCCAGTCCGGTTCTGGTCACCGACTCCAGGCGGATCAAAGTTTGGCACCAACCCGTCTCTTGTTCCCCCACGTAAGTTGAGGCCCAAAGCTCGCCTTACCTGCTTACTGTTACTCAGAGCCGGAAGATGAAGATGGAAGATAATGATGACTGATGGAAAGCAGACCGGGCGAGCGATCGCCTTGTGGTTGCCTTGCCTTGCCTGATGGCATTGTCTGTCTTGATCACCCATCCGTTGCCTGTGACCTCAGAACCCGTTCTTCAGGACACTACTCCGTTATTCGTCTCTCCATCCGGTGTATGGCTCGTTCACTCGGTGGTTGACGGAGTGAATTATTGGATGAGCTGAAGAAAAGCGCAGAAAAGATCATGCATTTTCCATCAATCCCATCCAATTGTGTCCTTATCGCCTGAAACATATCAAGTCAAGCCCACAGCTTTTGGGTTCTTCTCCGGCTGGAGCGCTAGTCCCTTTTGTTCCCAATCCCACTATCCGACCGAGTGGAATGTTAATGGGTTGCTTGGTTGGGTAAGTGGCCCGGTGCTGGCCAAGGCCGTGATTCATGCCGCCGATGTCTTGGAGTCGAGGTTCCGGACACAGTGCTTGACGTAGGAAAGAGATGGCTTTCCCTTCATGCGCATGCTAGACAGCTACTAGCTACATGCATACAAAGGGTAACTGCTGAGCCTGTATCTCGCAGATGTTTACTGTATGAGATGCAGCTGGTCTCTTTGCTTTTTTAAGTGAGACTGTTTTGGGTGTGAAGGAAAAGAAGGGGATCGACGCTAAAGAATGAGGAGAAAAATGAGGCAAGGATAGAACACTGACAGCGTAAGGTGACGGCGAGGGTAAAGTAGAAACTTACTGTAGCCACAAATCGTCGGCAATGTCCATTGTGTGTTCGTTTCTGAAATTTTCCCCTTTCTACACTGTAGAGGGCAGAACACCACGGCACTTGTGTTTGCGGCTTCTCCTTCCTTTTTTCTTCCCGCCCTTCCCTCGAATCCGCCATTTTAATCAATGTAGGGCAGCGCCCAGACCCTGTAGGCTGTCGGTCTTTATCCCGCAATGGATTTCGAAGTCACGTCCACACCCTGTAGGGTACCGCACACGAAGCCGGGGAATGAGAATGGCAACTTGCAAGGTTGACCGGTGAGTTGTGCCGCCAACCGAATGTCGAGTCCTTCTTCTGTTCGGCAGGTAGCCGAAACGTGAGGGGGAAGGGAAACTGCCAAGAGAATCTCTCGAAAATGTAGAAAGAGATGGATGGCGAATGGTGAAATGGGGACTGCCAAGGTCGAAATGGGCTGAGTATGCATCCGTGTGAGAAACTTTGGTTCACATCAGCCCTTGTTTCTACTCCCACTTCCAGTGCTAAGCGCCCTGAATTATGTGGTTATCCTCGTCGAGCATACTTCCACGCATTAATTTCGATAAAGAGGGTCTTTTTTCGCCCAATCGGTGTGGTCATACAGAGCAACGACCGAAACAGGACATCATACCATGGTGACGCACCTCCAATGATCCAACCGCCTGGTGAGAACGGGCTGACCATCTCAGCTCTTGATCCTCAGAAGAGCTGCTTAGTTGATACGGAAGAGAGACTCGACGACGCCGCTCATCATGCCAAACAGCTTGCGTGTTTGGAGAGCCTGGTGGAGTGGCGTAGCGATCGAACCAGGTGTAACAAGCGGCTCTTGGACAAGGGCAAGGTATCTTCGGAAGCCCCGGCTTTGGTGTGCTTGAGACATTTGGTTGTCAGTGTTGCGCACCCCACACACAAGCCAAGTAAGATAATGCAGGCGTAGTGAGAACAATGGGTTGGAAGTTGAAGTTAACTTAGCCCTTGAATCTCACCGACGAGTGAGGTGACTGGCACATGACGAAGCTTCTATGTAGACGCACATATGTCTGGTTAAGTGACATCTGACTTGTCACAAATGGATCGGTGTGCTAAAACTTGCATCGAGAACCGTGAAAGTTGCAACCTTGAGCTATCGCTGAAGAGCAAGGTAGCCGCAAAAACCTGGAAATGCTCAGGTTCTTGACGGGGAGATGTCGAATTGGTCTGGTTGGTCGCACCACTCCCGTCGAATGATCGATGAGAAGCACTGCATACCATCGAGAAGGACTTGGAGATGGCCGGTAGGCAAGCCTGAAAGGGAGATCCCACGGAACACAGGGATATAGAGACCGGAAGGCGATAGACTGAACACAGGGCCTTACGGGGCGTAAGTATGTAACCCCCGAAACCATGGCTCTAGGAATACAGACCGCGCTTCCCGGATCCTTAACCAATGGAAAACTACTGTGAATGTTGTCAAAGTTATCCGAGGGTTTCTAGAGACCTCAATGGCATGCCCAACCAGGACAGAGGAAGAGGAGGTAGAATATTGCCTGAAGGAATAGCGGGGAACAACCAGGTTGGGCAAGTTGGGGCAACATCCGGTCTCACCATCCCAGTCATAAGTGACCTTATCCGCTGGCTTCGGTATGAGCCGCACCTTACTGGTAGGCCTGTCATCGAGAGGGAATGTGCGCGTGCTTGCTGAGACAGTATCCATATGTCTCGACTTAGTGTTGTCTCATAGCTTGGAGTAGCAGCCACATATGGACAGTTTAAGCCCAACCGACTTCTCACTGTACTGATATAAAATAGGTCGATGGAGGGGAGCATTGTGAGTCTTTTTCCAAGTTCGACATTGGTCGCAATAGCGAAAGCTACCGTGGGTAGGTAATGGAGTTCCTGGTAAGGTAGCAGAAGTCGGTCTGTTGGGCGCTCTCTGCCCGCATTTCTGCGTGTCACTGGAGGAAGAGTATGCACGCATCCGCTATTATTGTTGCCCAGCTCAAGAGAAAATTAGTATGTCGACACAAGTAAGTCGGACTATGGACTTTTCCAATCAGGGTTGTAATGAATTCTTGTTGCCATTCGATGCACAGCACAGAGCCGGGTAGCTGCAGCGTCCAATGCAATGTGCGGGATCGCGGACTCGGTGAGATAGATGCATCTTGCTTGGGGCAATCTCTCGTTCGACTTTTCAAGCATGCCGAGAGGAAGTCCATGTTGCTGCTGCAAAGAACATGTTGAGGCACAACCGAGACAAGGCGGGAGATGCCTTCCAGAAAAGGAGCTAGGGCAGTTTCTGATACAGGGTCGAACCTGGACAGGCTTACTTCGCTGGCAACATTGGCCCGTCTCTTGTGTGCCATCGGCCCAACCGCGATGTGCTTGAGAGCGCCATGGTACCGGCCAAAGGGCGCTGATGGTCCAACATACCCCCCATCCCAGAGCGGCAGCATCATCACCGGTCAACCACGTTGATCAGCAGACCCCTCTGGAACGGCTTCGGGTCTAGGATAGGAATACCAGACACCGGCGTAGACAACGCTACGTCAGGTTATGGCGCAAAGGTTAGTGTCTAGCGGTGAGGTGGTGTCTCTGTGTAAGTCATAATCGTTTGTATCTGAAGATCCCGAGTGCGTGCCGTGGTCCATAACTATAAGAACTCGGCTCATCCAACGCCGTGCTCTGTCTGTCTCATTAGTCTCCAGTCTGACAAGATAATCTGATCTTACCACCAACCTCTTCATCATTGGGTAAACGACTCGCCATCTACCTCGCAGAATCAGGACTATCTTGCCCATCAACAAAAGTTCATCATCATGACTAGCCACCAGCAACCCGAAAGCTGCGGATGCTTTTTGTACGGCGGACGGATGGTGCAACCCGAAAATTGCACAGCTTGTGCTAGCAGTATGCGCCAGTTAGTGTTAGGAGACCACCGTTTATGGCAGCTCTGGACTTG
Organism: Neurospora sp. FGSC 26628; assembly: GCA_009805345.1. NCBI lineage: Eukaryota > Fungi > Ascomycota > Sordariomycetes > Sordariales > Sordariaceae > Neurospora > Neurospora sp. FGSC 26628. The sequence continues at coordinate 27,744 of RAOO01000111.1, forward strand.
ACGCTGACGATCCTTAGGTGGTGTGGAAGCTGTATAAACGGCATGATCTACAGAGAGTGCCCTCACGGTCCTCAAGCCCCCTCTTCATACCAATACGGCGGTGCTGCTCCTGGTCGATCTGGAGGCGGCAGTGGTGGATTCCGTGATGGGCGTGACGGTCGTAGTGGTGGGCGATGTGGTGAGCATGGTGGCTGGGCACCAACATCTCACGGAAACGGACGCACTGCCTAGTGTGATATGGGGAGAAGGGTGCTAGAGGTCTCGGGATGCACAAACAACAAGGCACAGTCGTGTTGACTTTGGGCTAAGGGCAGGAGTACAAGGTTATGTTGTGTTTGGCAAGGTGTTTGGGGGTCGTGCTTTAATCAGGGTCTTGGGTTGTTTTGATACCTCTTTGATTTTCATTTGCAAGGGTTCAAGGGTTGGGTGTCTGGTTCTCGTCTCTTCTTTTCCCTCCTTTTCCCCTTTCCCCCCTTTCTTCTCTGCAGGCGTCCAGGAGGCCGCACAGGGTTTCTGTTGGCTTCAGATCAGTTGATCTGGCATTACGCTGCGTCGCGTTGCGTGCATCAGGCTGCGGCCCTGAGCCTGCAGCCTAGCCACGAAGGAGCAACAGAAAGGGATCATTCGCTCAGCACATTCCGTATCAGCCGAGTACTATTTGAACCCTCGGTTGGAGCCGAGAGAGTTATTGAATTCGCCTTAGACACGTTACCACCTGTCGTTCTAGATGGCCCAGTGCCACCGATGTCAGCGCTTCTGCTAGCAGCCGCATTCCCGTGTCTTGGTTCATTCCACGGGAATACGAAATGGTTCATCGGGCCTTGCTGGGTGATCGCGTGAGGGAACGGTACCATGCATGCATACCAGCACGCTGTTCTTTGATATCGGTTGCTTGCATCACCGGTAGTTTTGCAGGAGAAGGACGGCCGATTTGCTGATATGGATGGGTAAGATGGATCCAAATTAGCCGTCGTTTTCTCAAGAGCCCAAGGCTAACATGTTTCAAGGCTCTGTCCTTCCTCCAGGACAAAGTCGTGGGTGTAGAAGCGCTCCTTGTACGACCCGGTGGCCAGCTGTGCTCCCGGTGAGACCGGGCATCCACCGAGTGACCAGCGTTGTGTTGCCCAGCATCCAAATCCTCGGTTCGCCTTGTATGGGAGACAAAACGCGTCCAGTCACGCTGTTCCGAGTGCTACCTGAGGTGTGGCCTCACCGCAAGTCCGAAGGTTGGGTTCGGAACGGAAACCGAGCATGTGTGCTTCTCGAGATGCGGGCAGCTTGGATTCATCCCAAGTTCGGACATGGAACGAAACCGACAGGTAGCACAGCGATGGTGGGCGACATGACGCAGGTCGCTGGGAGGAGACGATCGGGCAAATTAAAGTCCAGTGCGGGAATGGTGCCCCGTCGAAGTTGGTTGATCATGTTGATAACCGGGGAGAAGCCGAAAGTTCTGGCGGAATCGGGTACCCGTACCACACTCGGGCGCCGAGAAAGGCTCCAACAGGTGGACGTCCGCCGCGAAGACGGGTTCTGAGACGCAAACAGCCGATTATGGAGTTTGAGGATTGGTGACTTGTGCGGTGTGTTTGTCAGGCCGGGGCTCAGTTGCGCAGGGGGGGAAATATGGGATCTAGACAGATCAACTTCCACCTGTGCTCTCGGGGGTCAATCAGTGATATCCCCACCCACTCACTTACAAGAAGGCTGTCCACGGAGTAAGTAGGACTGTAGAGTGTCGGTGGTACAGAAGCAGGGCCCACTCGCGCTTAAAGTTGCAGATCCCAGAAGATGTTGACCAACAGAGAGCGAATATTGATAGGTCGCTGAACGGACACGGCGGACGGTTGTACAGGACACTCTATCACAGGCCAACCTGGAAGGCGGGGGACGGGAAACGGGAAGCAAGGGAAACAACACATCTGGCACTCGAATTTGCCGTAGACCTCACACCAATGAATGCGAAGCCCCGGGTGTCGAAGTAGTATATCCAAGACGGATATGGATAATGACGGCATCAGGTGCAACGGGCGGGTGTTCGTGTACATGTTGTTTCGCGACATCAAGGTGGAAACTGCGAGTTTGCTGGACGACAAGGGCCTTGAGAAGGAGGACAATATGCTGGATTTGAGATGTTGCTATTTTTGGATCATAGAGTAGAAGGAAGAGAAAGTTGGGAGTAGATTAGCGTATAGACAGGATTCAAGCTTCGAGGATAGGGAAGCTATACAGAAAAGTCCATGTTGATGTCTTGGTGTAGAAGCTGGTTGTGCTTGAGATTAAGGAAAGTTGAAGTTGACGTGTTAGTGGCGGTCCCGGCAGGCAAGTTCTAAAAATGCTGCTGACATAAGGCTGTGTCCAACATGAGCCCCACCGTTTGTCCCTCCCCTGTGGGGCAACCTTAAGTCCACTCCACTTCGTCCGTCTCTTCCCTTGCCTGCCCCTGCCGCCGCTGCCTTGTCCATGCAGCGCTATCAGTTGCTATCAATCGAAGCAGTCCGGTGCCGTCCCGCGATCATCAGCGCCTCCTTCGACCGTCCCGCGTTGACATCGATTTCAGTTCCACTTCGAGACATCGCGTTGTTGCACGGTGATCCAAGTCTCATCTTCCCATACTGACGCGTTCGCTGCCTGTTACCGACTGCCCGAGCACCGGAAGAAGAGTATTTGTGGACTATGGAATCATAGCCTCTGTACAGTCGCCATCATGTCGGTTATCCTTTGCACAGGTATGGCTTGTCTTGTCCCGGTCTACCTTGCCGATGCAGTAATGCCCCAACCCCTCGACCCTTTGGCAGGAACAGCTGCTGACTTTCCACTTTGCCCTTTACAGCTGGTTACGACCACACCATCAGGTTCTGGGAGGCCCTCTCAGGAATCTGCTCGCGCACCATCCAACACCCCGAGTCTCAAGTGAACCGTCTCTGCATATCCCCCGACAAGCGATACCTCGCCGCCGCCGGCCATCGCGATGTCAAATTGTTCGATATTCGCTCCACAAACCCCCAGGCCCTCATGACCTTCCAGGGTCACACCGGCAATGTGACCGGTGTGGCCTTCCACTGCGAGGGCAAGTGGATGGTGACAAGCTCGGAGGACGGAACGGTCAAGATTTGGGAAACCCGCACCGGAACCATCCAGCGAAGCTACAACCACGGCTCCCCGGCGAACGACGTTGTCATCCACCCTAACCAGGGCGAGATTATCAGCTGTGACCGCGCTGGAAGCATCAGACTGTGGGATCTGGCCGAGAACACTTGCTCGCACCAGCTAATCCCCGAGGAGGATGTTTCAGTGACAAGTGTCACGGTTGCCAGCGACGGTACACTCCTTTGTGCGGCCAACACTGCTGTAGGTTTTCTCTCCACCGAGACATCCCTTGGCCGAGACTGACATCTCCTTTCTTTCTACTAGGGCAACGTATTCGTTTGGCAGCTCATCCAGGCCTATGACCGCACCCAGCTGATCCCCCTCACCCACTTTTCCGCACACAAGGAAAGCATCACACGCATCCTACTCTCGCCCGATGTCAAGAAGCTCGCAACGTGTAGCGCCGACCATACGGCCAGGATATGGGAAGTCAAGGAGATGGAACCTGCCACGGCCGATTCGGAACCGCAGGCGTTCCCCCTCGAGGCCACTCTTAAGGAGCACCAGCGCTGGGTATGGGACTGTGCCTTCAGCGCTGATAGTGCCTACCTGGTAACTGCCTGCAGCGATCATTATGCGCGGCTGTGGGAGTTACACACGCAGCTTGTTATCAGACAGTATAACGGCCATCACCGTGGTATTGTATGCGTCGCTCTGAACGATTACTCCGAAGCTCGCTAGTGGGAACTTTCGGATGAGGCTGAGGAGACGACGACAACTTACAACACGGCTGAAGTGTAGGGCGGCTGCCGAGAGTGTCTACGTCTCTATATTGTGCTGTCTTTATATCTTTCTTTTCTTTTCCCGGGTATTCTTTTCGAAAGCGACTGGCGGGCTGTTTACTAGAACCGGCTATGGCAATGGCGTTTTACGGTTACCTATGCAAGTATTGTTTGGTAGAAGTCCAATAATTACACCACGTCATGAATTCTCAAAATCGCCCGCCACGTCGTTTTCTGATACTTGGTAGCAATAAGTATTGCTATATACAATTCCGTCGGATATAAGGACAATTCAAGATGAAAGCTCAGCCGAAGTCGCGGACTGTGAGGATCGATTAGGAACATACGGGTCATGATTGGTCCGAAATGGCGAGAGGTGATCCACTGTATGTAACATGTCAACATCGGTCAAGGGTTCTGCCAGGGGTTTACCTGCGATCCGGGACGTTCCCAGAAGGCCAGAACCAAAAATTGAGATCAAAGAGGAAATACAAAAAAGTTGCATTTGTTAGAGAAAATGCGGAATGTCATTGGCCAACAAGGCAGCTAGCGTAGCTGTAGTGTACCGCATCCCCGGATTTGCTGTTTGGGTGGCGGCGGCACTCGCCAATGGCTCCGTAATTCGGACCAAGGTCGGGTGAAGATGGTGTAACCGGCAACTTTTTTCCTCTTTTCTCAAACAACCAAGTCCTCCTCCTGTACAGACATTATGAGGTCAATTGATCTTGCCAGTCGCTCAGGCGTTGCCCTCAAGGTATGCCATCTACTTCTTGCTAAACTACCGAGCCCAATCCTATACAAAATAAAGGGCTCTTTGGTGACTCACCAGCGCTAACATGTCGTCCTTTCTCGTAGCGGGCAATCCAAGCCAAGCAGCTCCCGCGCGTCGCATGCGCTTCCGCCCGCTCGTTTTCTTCCACCTCCTCCAACAACACCGGCGTTCTCCCTCCCAGATACGAGACCCTCTACAACAAGTATTCCGAGGTCCGCCGCGTGCTGGGTTCGCAGCGCCTGACCCTGGCCGAGAAGATCCTCTACTCCCACCTCGACAATGTCGAAGAGTCGCTCCTCTCCAACACCAATGGCGGCCGTGACATCCGCGGCAAGGCCAACCTCAAGCTGAAGCCCGACCGTGTGAACATGCAAGATGCCTCCGCCCAGATGGCTCTCCTGCAGTTCATGACTTGCAACCTTCCCCAGCCCGTTATCCCCGCCAGTATTCACTGCGACCACTTGATTGTTGGATCCAAGGGTGCCGATGAAGACTTGAAGGCCGGTATTGCCACCAACAACGAGGTTTTCGACTTCCTCGAGTCGGCTGGCACAAAGTATGGCATCGACTTCTGGCCTCCCGGTGCTGGTATTATCCACCAGACCGTCCTCGAGAACTACGCCGTCCCCGGTCTCATGATGCTCGGAACCGACAGCCACTCTCCCAACGCTGGTGGTTTGACTACCATTACTATCGGTGTCGGCGGTGCTGATGCTGTTGAGGCCCTCGTCGGTGCTCCTTGGGAGCTCAAGGCTCCTAAGATCCTCGGTGTTCGCCTGACTGGCAAGCTCAACGACTGGGTCAGCGCCAAGGATGTTATTCTCTACCTTACTGGCCGTCTTACCGTCCGCGGTGGTACTGGCTACATTGTTGAGTACTTTGGCCCTGGTGTTGAGACACTCAGCCTGCCCGGTATGGCCACGGCCTGCAACATGGGGTGAGTCCTTCTGAAGCTTTTCTTTCGTCTTATAGAACGCGTTGACTGACATTTGTTGCTGCAGTGCTGAGATTGGCGCCACTACCTCCATCTTCCCCTTCACCGAGGCTTCCAGCCGCTACCTCAGGGCCACCAACCGCGAGCAGGCCGACAAGGACGCCAAGAACTTCGAGAACTTCAGCAAGGGCTCCGGCCAGGATTCGTTCTTCAAGTTCAAGGCTGACGAGGGCGCTCAATACGACGAGTTGATCGAGATCGACCTTTCCAAGCTCGAGCCCCATATCAACGGTCCCTTCACTCCCGATCTTTCCATCCCTCTTTCCGAGTTCAAGAAGACTGTCCAGGAGCAGAAGTGGCCTGAGAAGCTTTCTGCTGGTCTGATTGGTAGCTGCACCAACAGCTCCTATGAGGACATGACCCGTTGCGAGAGCATTGTCAAGGCCGCCGAGCAGGCTGGTATCAAGCCCGCTGCCGACTTCTACATTACCCCCGGTTCCGAGGGCATTCGTGCCACTCTTGAGAGAGACAACACGCTCCAGACCTTCGAGAAGGCCGGTGGTATTGTCCTCTCTAACGCCTGCGGTCCCTGCATTGGCCAGTGGAAGCGTCAGGATGACATCCCCAAGGGCACTCCCAACGCCATCCTTACTTCCTACAACAGAAACTTCCGCGGTCGCAACGACGGCAACCTCGAGACCATGAACTTCCTCGCCTCGCCCGAGATCGTCACCGCCATGGCCTACGCCGGTTCCACCACCTTCAACCCCATCACCGACAGCCTGACCACCCCCGACGGCAAGGAATTCAAGTTCCCCGCGCCCAAGGGTCTCGAGGGTCCCGAGACCCCCTTCGAAGCCGGCCGCGAGGTCTTCCAAGTCCAGTCGGGAACCCCCAACCCGAACGTGGAAGTCGCCATCTCGCCTTCCTCCGAGCGTCTCGCCCTCCTCGAGCCCTTCGAGACCTTCCCCGACTCGGACCTCTCCGGCCTGCGCGTGCTCGTCAAGGTCACCGGCAAGTGCACAACCGACACCATCTCCGCCGCCGGCCCCTGGCTCAAGTACAAGGGCCATCTGCCCAACATCTCAGAGAACACGCTCAACACGGCCGTCAACGCCGCCACGGGCGAGGTCAACGTTGCCTACGACCTTGACGGCTCCAAGCACACCATTCCCGAGCTGGCCAAGCAGTGGAAGCAGCGCGGCCAGCCCTGGCTGGTCGTCGCCGAGCACAACTACGGCGAGGGCTCCGCGCGCGAGCACGCTGCCCTTCAGCCCCGTTATCTGGGAGCCAGGATCATCGTCACCAAGTCGTTTGCTAGAATCCACGAGACCAACCTCAAGAAGCAGGGTGTCGTGCCCCTCACGTTCGCCAACGAAAACGATTACGATCTGATTGACGCCGGCGATGAGGTGGCTACTGTCGGTCTGTACGAGATGCTGAAGAACGGTGGCCAGGGCGAGGTTTCCCTGCGGGTTACTAAGAAGGATACCGGCAAGGTGGTGGAGATTAAGACGAAGCATGCTGTTTCGAAGGATCAGGCTGGCTTTATCCTGGCTGGTAGCGCGCTGAACTTGTTGGCGAAGGGTAACTAAGTGGGTGGCCGTGATCGGTCTGGTGGAGGAAGGGGACTTGGGGAGAGGATAGGTAAAAGGAAGGAAAAGAGGAGGACGATATCCCGAAGCGAGTTAAAAGTTTTCTGACAAGCGTTCGTGCACAATACAAAAAGACATGGATACAGGTACAGGAAAAAGGTGTACAGGTTTTACCAAAAGGAACGGACCGGACATATATAAAAAAAATGTATATGGACGGATAGATGAGAGAAGATTGTATATACCAAGTTGTATTTAGTGTTGATATATATGGCCAAAAATATACGTAAAAGCGAGATCACGGTCTACTTCTGATGTGTGAAGGGGTGATACACGATTTACAGGATGATGGCTCGGACGGTTACGGAGGGTTGTAAAACTATGGAAGCTCGTGAGCAAACCTGAAGGGTAGGTATTTCGCGAGACGAGACCTAACCCAGGTTTTATACTTCAAGGGGCAGCCGCCACATCGAGGCGGGTTATAGACCGCCGATTATCCGAACTGTGGAACCAGAATCTGGCTTTCAGTTTGAGATTTCCTTCCCACCCGTCTATTGTTTCGCTTCATCCAATCCATTATAAACCAAGTAGGACCTTAAACTCTAAATCCACCTCCTCTCCTTCAACTCTTGACATGACGCACTTTCGAAGTCTTAGCCAACGTGCTCTCTTGGCGCCGACCGGACTAGCACCTGGAAGCTGACGTTACGACTGCACTGCTAGTCGCATCATGATTTAGGGCGTACCAGTACCTACCTACCCATACCCCATCTGCTACCCGGGTACATATACCATACTTCCCGCTCCTTCCTTCCGAGGAACTCCGTCATGGGCTCCCGGTCCCATATGGGTCGCAGGTATAGTGAGTGGTTCATCCCACTACCCTGTAAACTTGTAGCTCGGGAGCACATGGGTTCACTCCTCACTTCGAGCACTTAGGTAACAATCCCTCCTCCCCTTCCCGACCTCTCCCGCACCTGAAAAGGCTTGCCTGGTTCTTTCTCCCCTGAATCTGTTTCAGGTAATTAGGCGTCGAAGACCTGTTCGTTGAAACTTGAAAGGACGGATATCCTGGGATGGAAGAGGCTACACAATGCAATGAGGTTTTGCATCTTAGATGTTCATTGTTTGTTTTTATCTGGTCGTCGATAATCAAATTATTCAACAAGGAAGGTTTCCTATGCGTGATAATATATAGATAGATAGTAAAGGTAGATAGATTCGACAGACAGGACTTCCGGTCATGAAAATCACTGGAAGAATGCCAGGAAAACTGGGAAGGATTATTACAGATGGAGTATCATTATCTACCTACTAAACAAGCAACACATATGTATGTACATAGCAGAGAATATGAAGTCAATTCAAGTCAAGCTCAACAAAGTCCAGCATCAAATATTTTTTTTATTTCATGCCTGCCTGGCTGCCATAGTAGCCGTCTAATAAGATTCTAGAAAGGCCATCCGCCTTCAACCAACCGGTGTGTGTGAAAGTGCCTGCTAAAGAGAAACTCCCGCGTCCGTTGGTATCCCCAAATTGCCTGAAATGAAATGTTCCCCGTGAACGCCATCAAAAATGAATCCATCCGCCAAAAAGTTACATGCGAAAAAAAAAAGAAAAAAAAATGCAGAGTAGAGGTATGTGCAGTGTAATGTGGTCGGTCGGTCCTCCTGACCAAGTTTCGGTTGTCGTCGTCGTCGTCCCCCTTGTCGACTTCAAGTTTCTTTTGCCCGGTGTTGCACAGATCAGATCGGATCAGATTCTATATGGGAATCTGTCCGTATCTGATCGGCTCGGCTCGAAACTCGAAGCTCGAATTTCGATGTTGTGTTCCCCAAAGAGAGAAAAGCTCAAAGCTTAGATGTGACCATCAAGCAGCGTCTTGGCAAGCAAAGGCCAGCCGAGGATGGAGGCGGCGACGAAGGGGAAGCTGTTTTTTTTTATTCACAAATTCAGTCAGTCTTTCAGTCCCTTATGTTTCAGAAGTTCATCCTCAGATTCATCAGGGGTAATAAACTTACACAGCAGTCTGCTTAGCGATCCTCTTAGCAGAAGCACCCCAATCGGCACCAGCAGCGCCCGTCTGAGTGGGGATGCGCTCGTAGGGGGTGTGCAACTCCATTTTGCGAGCCCATTGGCGCATGGACTGGATGACGGAGAACTGGCGGGTGCCCTGGACGGCGGCATTACGAGAAGTGGCCTGGGTGGCGGCGCGGAAGGCGGAGCGGGCGAGGATGGGGGAGACCATTTTGATTTGTTGTTTGTTTTGGTTGTGATGTTACTCGAAAAAAGTGGAGTGAAGTTGTGTGTGGTTGGTGATACCGAAGTGGTATTGGTTGAGTGGTTGTTGGTGGTGGTGAAGAAGGTTGAGGAGAGTTGGGGGCTTTTTTTTTTTCCCGATCTAAGAACTGGAAAAGATCAAAGAGATCTATTGATTGCTTTTGATGTTGATGCTGATGCTGATGATGACAGAAGAAAGGGTATCACAACGTCGATGGAAAGTTGTGTTCTTATACCAGCTTTCCATCTCTTGCTTATGTTCCGTCCGTCAACAGTCAACACCAAGATCCCGCATCGCGATCTTTCCCGAACTTCCAACATTGAACCTCCGCAATAACCCAACGAGACGGGTCCAGTCCCAACTAGACGGTACCAAATTGGCCTTGCGAGTAATTCATCTTACCAAAACCGCATCATGATGGTCAGATCCCCCATCCAGAATCTCACCACCATCTTCCGGGTCTTGTTCGTCCACACATCTAACCCTCCCAACCCTCACTCCCACCTTGCCCAAATCATACCACCAGACCTCCCAAAACACCAGATGCCAAGCCCCCCCTTGCTACTCAGCCCTATGAGTCCCTCCATCTGGCCAACAAGATGAGGTGTAATTGCCCCGGACTCTTCCCTGTGACTGCTGAAAGATCCAGGCTTTCAGGGTTTACAGCGAGAAACGAGTCAGAAACGAGTGATGAGTGAACGACAGAGGAAGGGAATGGCACGATGTGGTGCTGAGTCTCGGCCGGTCGTGGTGTGATCGGGGGAGTCCGACTTTCTTGGTCTAGCTGTGATTGGGTAGATTACCAAAAGGGAAGAAAGGGGAGTGGGTCGCGGAAGATGGCGTCGTTGCCGTTGCGGTGACAGGGGGGTTTGATTGGTGCATTAACAGTTTCGGGATGATTTGGATGGAAGGGCCTGGATTGTTGCCGATCTGACGCTGTCGTCTTCAGCTGACAGCGCTGACAGGCGGGAAGGGCGACAATGACAGGAATAACTTTGTTTTCTAGGGTACCTGGCGGTTTGGCGCCTGGATGTTTCTCTGGATGACACTGGCGGGCGGGCGGTCCCTGACGATGGGAAATGGGAAAGGACGAAACCTACCCCAGATACTACCTATCCAGGGGATGGTTGGGCAACTCGCGGGCTGTGATGCACTTTCGCGATTGTCCGCTGCCGTCCGTCCACAAGACGCGGGAACTTGACATGAGAGTTGCAAATGTCTCAGTTCCGGCCGACTGCCGCTTGGTCTTCCCAGTCAGCCGGGATCCGAGTTGAGCCGCTACGTACCACACACAAAACTTTGATTCGAGTTCATGAAGCCTTGAACTTTCACCACAGCTCGTAGTTCTTCCCGGGTCCAGTGGAGGTCCAAAGCGGAGCCCGTCCCGCTCTAGGACCGCCCGTGTTGTCGGGGGGCCCCACAACGTCAGCCGATCGTTAAGCGCGATATACCGATGTACCCGGAAGTCGGGCGGGAATACTAACGCGGCACGGCTTTTCTTTCTTTCCACTTCAAACTTCATGTGTACTTCGAAATGCCCGGAAGAGCGTTGTCCCTTCTTCCGAAAGTGTGGGCCCCGTATCTCAGAGGGATCAAAAACGTCGGCAGGCATCTCGTACGATCGATTAACTTTCGGAAACATAAGCTTGAGGGCATTCGGAGCTGGGTCTGGGGATGAGGGGGTATCACAAGTTTTTCTTCTTTTTTTTTTGTTCTTCGTTTTCTCCAATGTCTAAGCCCACTCACTAGTGGCCCAATCCACTTTTTCACCACTCCCCTCCACCTCTTACCACCTGCCTGCAGTGGTCACCCTTTCATAGGCACCAACGGGCAAACCCATCTCCATCCCCATCCCAGGCGCATCTAAGCCCTAGTAACCGTAGTCCCCTCCGCAGGCTCCAACAATTCCCATCTGCAGACAATGTTGTTGGACTTAAACTCCTCCATGATCTTCTCAGCAATAGTCTCAAAGTTCTCCGTCGCCAGCGCCAAGATAGTGGGGCCGGCACCGGACAGGCACACGCCCAAAAGACCGGGCTGCGTGGCGGGCGTCATGGACTCGACGATCTTGGTCAGGCCGGGAATCAGAACCTGGCGGTACGGCTGGTGCAGCTTGTCCTGCATGGCCAGGTTGATGAGCTCCGGGTCGGGAGGGGATTGGCCGAGGGCGACGGGGAGGAGGGCTATCCTTTGGAGGTTGAAGGTCTGGTAGCAAAGGTTAGATAGATAGGTTTTGGAGGGGAAGGGGGGAGGGGGAAAAGGAGAAGAAAAGAAAAGACGTACAACATCCGCACGGGAATACTCAGCGGGAAGAACCTCGCGGGCCTTGGCGGTGGGAACCTCGAACTCGGGGATGATGGCCACGGCCTTGATCTCGGGAGCCCAGGGGAACTTGATGTGGTGACCGATGCCGTGGGGAGGCGAAGGGGGCTTGACGCCGGTGTCGACACCGCCGGCAGGTGCGGGGAGGACCTCGCTGAGGGGAATCTCAGTGCGGGCAGTCTCCTCGGGGGTGAGGGGCTTGAGGTAAGTGCCGACGAAGCCACCGAAGAGGGCGGCGCCGACGTTGTCGGGGTGACGCTCTGTAGTTTTTGTTAGTTTTCTGATATCATCAGATTTTGGGGTGGGTGAGTGAGTGTGTGAGTGACTCACCAATCATGAGGCAGTAGTCAAAGAGACGCTCGGGAGTAAGGTCATGCAGACCGCCGACCTCCTTGCCGAGCTGGACACCGGCGACGACAGCCGCGCCGGAGGAACCCAGACCTCTTCCGAGAGGGATGGGGTTCTTGATGTGCACATGAGTCTCGACGGGGAAGCTGCGCTGGTCGTTGCAGCGGAGGACGTAGAGAGCAACACGGGTGATAAGGTTCACCTCGGGATCCAGGCTGATATCCTCCTCGCCCTGGCCCTCGTAGGTGATGCGGCAGTTAAGCGGCTGGTCCGAGGTCGTCTTGGAGCGGTCGATGGTGACATGGAGCTCCAGATACATGGACAAGGCCAGGCCGATGACGTCGAAGCCGGGGCCGATGTTGGCGCTCGAGCAAGGCGTCTTGATGACGAACTTTTCGATCTGCTGGGAAGACGCCATTGTTGTCTGTCTGCTTTGAGCTACCAGGGGTTGAACCCAGTGGTGATGGTTTCACAGAAAGAAAGGGGGGATTGATGACAAAGTAAACAATCGGCCTGCCTATGCCACAAACACAAATGGTCCTTGTGAGATGCGTCACCTTCACGGAAATTTTGTTGAATTTCAATTGATTCCCATTTCTGGAGGACGGAGTGAGGGTTCCCCGATTGCGGAGCGGAGCCCGGCGGGCAGTGGGCAATGACTCCCGTCTACAGTGCCCACTTGGCGTTATGGAGCGCAGGGTGCTCCACCTTTTAGGGTTCGATCCACTAGCCTAAACCCCCTGACTTCCAGGTTGTCTGCTTCTTTTCTTTTTCAAGTCAACACAGTCATCAAGGTTCTTTCAACTTGAGTCAACATCAATGTTACCATAGTAACGAGGACCGATGTACCAGTGTTTCAATCTATGGGGACCGGATGTTTTGGCAGTGAAGTACCCTTCGGTGTTTGTGATTCTCTCAAGATGGAGTGTCCGAAGCATCCATTGTCAAGAGATAGGAAAATGTAACCATCATTCAGGAAATCTTACTTTATCTGAACTGTTCCATATCAGTTCGATAACGATTGCCGTTTGTGGTTTACGTGTTATTTCAGTAGGTAAAGCTTCCTTGAAGTACACCTTGAAAGATCTCTCAACGTCCGGGTCTTTTGCCCTGACAATGCCGTGAGGTGAAGAACGCAAGCAGCTTGTCAACACTGCCGTGTTTCCTTGAGGCCGATTCTCTGCAAGCCGTCCTATCGCGTAGATGACGTTACGTACAGGATTCCTCGTTCTGGTTAAAATACCACCATGGTCTGTAAAAGTCTTTTGACACTTACAAGGCTGAAGAACCCTTTTCGGCCGTTGCTGTAGATACGGCCCCAAGGAGCTTATGTAAACACTAGACTAGCAACTGAAAGTGATCATAGACACTTAAAGTTCGTTGTAGTTCGTTTTTTTCTTTGTTTCATTACTTCTTTCTAACTCCGCAGGCCGCGCTGCTACTTAATGCTGGCACAGAATGCACCCCTTCTACTATCTTCTGTTCTGGATACTAGTCTGTATCTTGATTTGTGATTTGTGATTTCTTTCCTCCCTTTCCAAACACTCTTTTCCTGCACTTCAGCAAGAGCGTTCGGTAGAGACTCTTGAATCACTCCAAATAACCGTCTGGCAGGGATTTTCCTTCACCAAAGAGTTATAAGCTATGCCTCAAAGTTTACAGTCCTTTTTCTCGGTGATCCGACTAAGCTGTGCCATCTAGTGGCGATCCCGCCGAGACATTCGACAACGCCCTTCTCAACCCAGCACCGGTTGCTCTCCTTTTCGGGTTCGGAGTAGTGACGGCTTCATCTGCTGGTTCAGCTGTTCCAGACTCGCCACCATTGGCAGTGGTTCCCGTAGAGACGTTTGAGAAAGTCCTCTTCAATCCGCCGCCGGCTCTTCTTCCTCTTGTAGTCTTCGCTGTTGCTGTCGCTGTCGTTGCAGTGGCGGTGGCAGTACCGGTAATTTCATTAACCTTCCCACTTCCAGCCGCAGGCTTCATATCCCGTAGCTTCTTGAGCATATCCACCCAAGCCGGGTTATCTAGCACCTTATCCGGTAACGTCTCCTCAAGAGTCTCCGGTGGTCCTTCAGTCACCCGCTGCCTGTGCATACTTCGAGCAGCTTTGCCAAAGTTGGCTTTACGTTTACCGCGGGCTTGGATCTCCTTTTGCTTGGCTTCAAACCATTCTTGCGAGTGTCGTTGTGGCCAGTGTATCCGGGGATCAATGTGAGCGTACAGTGGCTCGTCTGAGACCGGTGGTTGTGGAGGCTTTGTCGGGGGGGTTGGTAAGGCTGCCGTTGCCGTTGCTGCTGAAGCAGATAAAAGATTTTGCTCATATGTTGAAATAGTTGGCGTGGTATGAGGGAGGAGCGACTCGGTTGGCTTCGGCTGTTCTACCGGTGTTGCTACTTTCTTTGGGAGCGGATTGGCCTGTTTGCGTGGACTGAGCTGAGGTGTCGGTTTGGCTACGGGTTGGGGTATTAGTTTCGGTTTCGGTTGAGCTTTCGAGACCGGCTCAGGTACAGGTTCTGGCTCTGTGTCTGGAGGATCCGCTTCTCGGGTTGGCTGCCCTTGAGGTTGTGGCTTCTGCTTCGGCTGCTGCTCTAGTTTCTTTGCCTGTAGCTGCTGTCGTATTGTCGGCTTTGGATCTGGTGCTGGTTCAGCTGGAGGGGTTGATTCTGTTTGCAGCTCCGGCTCCGAGTGTTCTGCGGATTCCGAATCAGAATCCGAAATTATGATTGGCTCATGTATATTGGTCAATATGGGCCGTGGCCTGGGCTGAGGTTGCTGAGGTTTCTGTGGAGGCAGTGGTCTAGGTTGCCCAACGGTCTGATCTGGATTACTTGAAAACCTCGATCCTTGTAGTAGATCCTGACCACGAAGATCTGGGAGAGGCTCCGTGGGATTTGGTTCGGCTCCATTGGCGGTGAAATGGGTTGACACAGACCCTCGTATTAGCCCTGCTGGAGGGTTATAGCCCGCGAGATCAAATGCGCTCCTGGCATAGTGAACCATAAGCCTATCGGCCATAGACATATAGTTACTGCTCTGACCGGTTGGCATTATAACTTGTAAGTTTGGGATGCCTCCAGATAAGTTTTGCTGGTGGTTTGCAGGAGGAAGATTGTCCCGCCGCGCTTGATTCTGAGCGGGGGTCGGACCTTTCGTAGGTTGCTGAGGAGCATGCACAGCCGAGCCGCTGCAGGCCGCATCTTGCATCTCATCAGAAAATCTCAAGTGTCGTGCAAGTTCTGCTATCCTCCGCGGTGGGAGCCCCGGGTTTGACGGTTGTGTAGCACCATTTTGGCGCTCACTTGGTGATTGCTTTTCAGCCGACAGACAAGGGGCGTCGATTGCCATGATGGCGGGCTGCGTAGACTCCTGAGATTTGGCCTCTGATCGAGGCTTGTCGCGAGTCTCAGAACGACTAATGCGACTGCTGTCAAGACTGTTGGAAGAAGGCGATAAACTCGGGCTCTTGTGAGGTGGCCTACCGTTCAACACTGACAAGGAACCGATGTCTGTGGTCAAAGGTGGGGAGATGGAGTTTGCTGTGGTAGAAGAGAGGACCTTGGGTCTAAGTGAAGAGGGCCCAGTTGACGTCGAGTTTAAGGTTTGTGTTAGGGAGGTAGAATCTTTATGTGGGCCGGGTCCAAGTTTGGGAGTCCGTCGGTTTAGGTATGGGTCTTTGCCAGCGGTTTTGCGCCTAACAATATTTCCCGGCAAGAGTTTTGACTTTGTGGTGGGAAAGGGCGAAGAACGGTTCTTAACCGGACCTGCCTCCGGAGGATTTGGTGTGCAGCCTTGGGGGCTTTGTCTAACAACATGGGCAACTTCAGCCTCGCTGTGAGGCTGGGCTGGTTTTCCGGCGCCACCTTGACCATCAACTGAATGTGAAGTGATGGGTGACTGAGACGATGAGGATGGCTGTACTGATGACCTTGATAAAGTAGCAGTCGTATCAGGTTTCCGAGAGGCAGAAGTGGCCAGGCCGACGGGTAGTGGTACTGGAAAAGACTTTAGATGCTGGGCACAGAAGATATTGACTGAAGGTGCCTCGCATTGTGGAATAGAGCAGGGGGTGAAACGAGTAGGCTGAGTGTTTTCGGTCGAGGAAGAGGAGACAGAGTAGCCCATCGCTGAGGAGGGCCTTCTGGGGAGACCGACGGTGGAGGTGGTGGAGAGGCGGAGTGAGGTGGTTGACGAGGCTGAACGTAGAGAGAATGACGACCTGGCATGGTAATGATGGCGTCGTGCTGCCTCTTGGCTATCCACTATACAGCGATGACATGTCCAGTCACTGTATATAGTAGTGAATGGTCAGTATACCCCCAAAGAGAGAGACAAGCAAGAAAATAGCGCGGTGGACAGCAAGTCTTTTCTTTGAAAGTTGATGGCTCGACTGTCGACATCTGTAACTGAGTGTATGAAGCTAAACTGCGAGCAAGGTGAGACGAGTGTGGAATGGCTATGTTGTCTATTGTGCAAATCAGCAGCAGGCAGAGAGGAAAGAGCAAAACAAAGAGTGTAAATAGGCAGGTGGAAGCTTTAATTGGCTACGAGTGGGCCCGCTCTGACCTTTACCATTTACTGCGAACCGTCTGGCAAGTACAACAGTAACTGGTGCGTTGGTTGTTATCTCTTTTCTGGCACCTTTGTGGCTACTTCCATGTTGGCTGTAGTGAAGACGAAGAGGTGATTGCGGGTTAATAGAGGGAGGGAAGTTGAAAACATGAGGGATGACGGGCATGACATGGAAGTACAGAGAAGAGAAGAAGAGAGAAAAAGACCTACGTTGACCGGGTGGGATGTGGAATATGGCATGCCGAATGATAACTTCTATCACAACTGATGCATCGGAATAATGGTCTTGTAATACTGGCTTCCTTTTTGCAATATCTGCAACGAGACGGCATCGATCAGGTCGTGCCTCAAGAAGTCCGAGGCGCCGGGTGTGGCCGCCCTGGGCTGTATGAATGTACGGGATATAACGTTTGGTCTAGACGACGTCTGCAACGGGACATCTAGAGTAAGCAGGATGTATAAGCCGTCCTATGAGAGTCTTTGTGAGAAGTTAGCAGGCCAATCTCAGGCTGTGAAGCACGAAAACAAAAGTTTCAGGGGACAAGGAAGGCATATAAGGGGTAGTTTTGGTATAGTCCTTGTGATAGGACAACATGCGTCTCAGTTCTTTTCAGTTTTTCCTAATAGTCCTCATCCAGACCAGCCACAACGGTTTCATGATTCTGAGGTAACAAGGACGGGAAGACCACGATCAAAGTCGAGTACTCTCCCCATGTCTTTCCTGTCCCCCACTGCCTTTGGCCCGGCTTCATAGAGCAGTTGAGAGTCGGGCTCCTGGAAAGTGGAAGTAGCCTCCGTCGACAGAGACTCAGAGAGCTCCGGACAGGCACCTATCAATAGATGTATCCAACCGCCAAGCATGTCGTGCTGCCGATAGTCTCAGGACAGCACGAGGAGTGGGCAAATGAATTGGCAGTGGACGCGCACTCACAAAGAGTGAGGCGCGAGAATCCCCATTGTACCAGCAGAACCATGACCCCAGAAGAGCTATCGGTCGTCGGACCTTTTACCAATTGCTCATCATAGACGCTGCCGTGTGAAGTGAGAGGGTGAGTTGGAGTGAGGCAAGCTTACCTGATGTGAGATACACGGAAATGCTCCCTATACCAGTAAAGCAGCCAATGTCAGAGTACACATAAGCACCAGAGCTTCCCTTGGTACTCAGCCCGGTCTCAACCTTGCGTCTCTCCCGCTTGAGTAACCAAACCCCGCCTGCCGGATCCCGGGTGCCTGGAGAAGCTTGCTTGCTTAGGCCATGTAAGGAAACAGCATCGATGTTGTTGACCATCGACCAGAGACCCGGAGATCACAGAGGCAGGGTTGAGGACATGTGGTGTGTTGATGAAGCTTGCTGGTCATGAATACTTGGTGTAATAATAAACAAAAGGAAGCGAGGACGTTGTCAGTGTGGAGGGAAGATGACGATGTAAAGACTGTGGAGTGTGGACCAAAAGATGTTCCAGTGGAGCCCAACCGCCAACGCCAACGGGCAACACCCGCTGCTAAAAGTGAGTCGTGTCGTGCACGGGCCCTCTAACCATCGAGAATGCCGTGGTCGTGAGTCTGAGGGCTAGTCTAGACTAGGGGCCACCCTGGCCTACAAGCTCCCTGTAGCTCGCTAGCGTCATGTTCCCTTCCAGAGCGCTGCCTGCAGGGGAATGCAACAAGTGGAATTCGCGATAACCTCCTTGGACATGTGCTTTGCGACAACTTGCATCCCACCACCCCTTTTCCCGACTCGACTCTCCCAACGTCCAGATATCTTGCTACACGGCTGTAACATCGAGTAAAGGCTCTTTGAGCTTCGTTTCCAAGACAAGTCATTCGCCATGGACTTCCTCAAATCGGCTGTCGCATCGGCCATCGCAAAGGGGCCCCCATTCCCCTATAACTTTGGCGACAAGGTCGATCTCGACCCCTCCATCTGGAACCTTTACAACGGAACTCGACGCGTACGTGCCTGTCCTCGTTACACCCTTAATTCTCCTACCCGCGGCACACAAGAGTTCGCCAGCTAATCCCTATGTTGTTTCCAGGAGGACGGGTCCAACTGCAGCATCTTCTCCTTTGATGTCTCCGCCAACCGATCTGCGCTTCCCCTAGCCAAGAATGCGCTCAAGAAGCTACGAACACTACGACATCCTGGCGTCATCAAGGTGTTGGATACGGTTGAGGTAGGGCATCTATGCCCACGGAACGTCGTGGTTGCTTAAGCTGAGCCTTGCGCAAAAGACAGACTCCTACATCTACATTGCCACTGAGCGGCTAGTTCCCCTAAGTTGGCACGTCAAGAGAAAGAGCCTAAGTCCCGAGACTGCGAAATGGGGTCTTTATAGCATAGCGGTATGTTTCCAATCTCTTGGTTTGACTATTTGGACCGACAGCTGACCCTGGCGCTACAGAAAACCCTCAAGTTCATCAACGGTGACGCATCCTCGATACACGGAAACCTCAAGGTCGCCTCGATATACACATCCGAGAGCGGCGAGTGGAAGCTTGGCGGTTTTGAAGTCCTGAGCAATGTCAAGGACGACGATGCTTTGATTTATGTACGTTGTCACACACGGTACAGGCACTCGGGAGAACGTGGGGGCTAACGTACCAAAACAGAGATACGGCAGTGTTGTGCCAGACTCAGGGAGGTACACTCCTCCTGAACTTGCAAACGGCGGTTGGGATGTTATCAAGAACAGCCCGCATCATGCGGTTGACTCGTATGATTTCGGCATCTTAATCTACGAGGTCTTTAACGGCAGTTTTATGGGCTCGGACCAACTAGGACAGACCAAGAGCATCCCACCGAGCATGCAAGCCAGCTACAAGCGCCTCATCAACGCCAACCCCAAAGCGAGACTCAGCGCCGCTCACTTCCTCGAACAAGGACTACGGACTGGAGCCTTTTTCGACAGCCCATTAATCAAGCTTACCGAAGGAGTTGACAACTTGGGAGTGAAGTCGGAAACCGAACGCGAGGCTTTCCTGGAGGATCTCGATCAACTTTCTGACGACTTCCCTGAAGATTTCTTCAAGATGAAGGTCCTGCCCGAGCTACTAAAGTCAGTAGAATTCGGTGGCGGTGGTCCCAAGGCCTTTGGAGTAGTCATGAAGATTGCAACAAAGCTGTCGAACGAGGATTTTGACACAAAGGTTACTCCTGTCGTCATTCGCTTATTCGGAAATCCCGATAGAGCGATCAGGGTGTGTTTGTTGGACAACCTGTCGCTCATGATCGACAGGCTACCACAGAAAGTGGTAAACGACAAGATCTTTCCGCAAATAGTAAGTCTCAGCCTTGTTATAGGAGTGGCCTGCAAAAAGAGGCCCAAAGCCTCGTGTGTTTAATATGTACTAACGGCAAACACTTTTTAGGTTGCGGGTTTCACCGATCTTGCACCCATTGTGCGCGAACAAACCCTCAAGTCCGTACTAGTTATCATCAGCAAACTGTCAGACCGTACCATCAATGGCGACCTGCTCAGATACCTCGCCAAAACCGCCAACGATGAACAGCCCGGTATTCGTACCAACACTACAATCTGCCTTGGCAAGATCGCCAAGTACCTGGGAACCTCCAACCGAGCCAAGGTTCTCATCGCCGCCTTCACCCGCTCTCTGCGGGACCCCTTCGTCCACGCCCGCAACGCTGCCCTGATGGCTCTCGCCGTCACAGTCGAGTACTTCTCCGACGAAGACTGCGCCACGCGCCTAATACCCGCCGTCTCCCCTCTGCTCATCGACAAGGAGAAGTTAATCCGCGACCAAGCCAACAAGACCATCGACGTCTACCTCCAACGCATCCGCAAAGCCCAACAAGACATGCCCGAAACCGTAATACCCCCCGAAACCGCCCAACCACGAATGAGCACTCCTCAACCAGCCGAAGCCGTAGCAGCCTCGAGCTCCGGCTCCGGCGCCGTAGCCGCCGCCTGGGCAGGCTGGGCCATCTCCAGCTTCACCAACAAGCTCTCCAGCGCAGCGGGGGAGATGCAACCCAACGGTTCTGGTGCGCCCTCGCCCGTTCCGAGCGCCAGCGGGCTACCCACGCCCACCTCTACCACGACTCCCAAACGACCCACCTCATCTTCTGCTTCGGCACTGCATAGACAGGCACTCAAATCCCCACCGCCCACAACTCCATCAATGGGAGACTCCTTCTTTGCTGACCCCGAACCGCAAGAAGACGACGCAGACGCTTGGGGCGATATGGGTGATTTGGACGACGACACGGCAGCGGGCGCGGGGGATGATAATTGGGGCGCTAGCTCTGAGACTCTTTCACAACCAGCGTTAGCAAAGAGGTCAGTAAGCAGCAGCAGCAGTAAACCTGCACCAACCAGCACACCCTTCGGCGATGATGATGAACCGGATTTCGCGGGGTGGTTGGCGGCGCAGGCGGAGAAGAAGAAGAATCCCTTGGCCGCACCGAAAACCCTGCCCAAGGGGCTGGCCAAGACGGGGACGGGGGCGGGGACGGCGAAGGTAACGCCGACGACGACGGCGGTGAAGAAGACGTTGCCTATTAGCAAGAAGCCTGCACCGGCGACGGTGAAAAAGATTGATACGAAGCCGAAGGCGGATGTGGATGGGGATGATGGGTGGGGGGATGGGTGGTAATCTAGATGGTAATCATTATGGTGGTGAGGTGGTGAGGTGCCAAGAGAGAGGGTTGGATTAGAGTTTGGGAGAGAGGGGGAGTTGTGTTAAGAGTCCAAGGTCAGGAGGTCCTACTCAAGTTTGTAATAGATGGGACGAAGCAAATGAAGCGAATCGTCCGGTTGGGTACTATCAAATCAGGTGGTTCGTTGAAATTTTGTGCCAAAGTTGGGACAAATACAATAGACGACTTGAACTTGCTTCCCTGGTCCCACTTACTCTTACCCCCGTTGAGTACAGCTAGCTGCCTGGACCTCCGATCTTCTTCCTCTGAAATGTTATTACCATAATCACGACTGAGGCGAAAGATGCCCGGGTACTATGGCTAGATATTACCCAGACAGACAGACGTTCGATATCATTGGGACGCGCCATCAGAGAAGTCTGATTTCTGGGCATGTTGAGAAATAATGATGAAAACGAGCGTCTCCCTTCCTTCCAGGTTAGCTGGCACTCACCGACTGAGACAAAAAAGGAAGGAATACGGTTAGAGAAGAGCGGAATACAGTAAAAGGTACCTAGCCCCCCCAAAATAAAAAAAAGACCATACGTACATACTACTTACTCATTTGGTCCGCGTCATACCCAGCCACAGGCTCACCAAAAACAAAAAAAAAAAAAAAAAAAAAAAATTGGGGAGACGAGGACGGGAAAGGTGAGGGAAAAGGATTGTTACCTACTCGAAGTGAGGAGTGAACCCATGTGCTCCCTCCAGAGTTACAAGTTACCAGGCCAGCGGACTGAACCACTACACCTGCGACCCGTATGGGACCGGGAGCCCATGAGTTCCCTCGGAAGGAAGGAGCGGGAAGTCTGGTATATGTACCACCAGGGCCCCCAAGGCCCTTGGAGTGTCGGGTGCCTTTCTCCTCTCCGCATCGGGCAGCATCGACACTTTTCACCAAATCTCGGGGTTCCCTTCCTTCAGCCTTACCTTACATCCGCAATCGCCGCCATGATGCTCGTACACAGTAGTTAGGTCAGGAGATGAAAACGCAAATCGATTCCTTTTGGTCGTCTAAAAAACCAGAACACCATAGAAACAATATAGGTATATAAAAGACACCATAATAAAACCAAGACAACACAACACAGGATTAAGCTCCCACCACGGCACAGAAGAGCCGGGGCATGATTTGGCTCCGCCGGCGAACTTCCTCCAAATAACTGACTGCCCGGACCAGACGACAGACGCCCTTCCTTTACTCGAAGGTAGTCTTCTTGCCCTGGTGAGCAACAGGCGCACCAGTAAGTCTGGCAACGCTGATATCCTGAGCCGTCTTGATCTGACCACCACCACCTCCCTCTTCCCTCTTCTGGTAAGGAGCTCTCTGCTGTGGCCTCTCGCCCTGTTGTTGTTGTCCTTGCTTCTTGCCACCAGCAGCGCCCTTGCCTCGGAACCGCTTCTCGTATCTCGTCTTATCGTCCTCGGCCAACTCGATCTTGAGGGTGCGGCCGTGTAGCTGGTTGACCCACCACTTGCGGGTCTTTATCCTCTTTTCCGTTTCCTGCTTCTTCTTCTCTTCGCTGTCGGCTTCGGCTTCGGCCTTTTGATCTTCATCCATGAAATCCTCCAACTCGGGGATTTCTTCGCGAATCTTGACGAACCCCTTAACCGCCCACTGCGCAGCTTCGCTCTCCTCAAAGTTCACCCACCCGTACCCCTTGCATTTGCCGCTGTCCTCGAACGTGGCCACCTTGACCCACCTGATGGCACCGCACTTGTCAAAGTGGCTGCGCAAGTCGTCCTCGGTGGTGTCGAAGGAGAGGTTGCCGACGAAGATCTTGGTTGAGCCGGCGAACTTGCCGCCTACCAATGGCTCGTCCTCCTTTGCTCCCTTGGCACCAGCACCAGTTTCGTCCTCCTTCTTCTTCTCCGGCCGTCCCTCGAACGACGTCGCATCCTTGATCAACAGCTTACGCCTGTACCACTCCGTCTCGCTGAGAGCAATGGCCGCGACCTTGGTAGCCAGCGTATCGAAATCGACGTAGGCGAAACCGCGGTTCTCGGGCTTCTCCTTCTTGGGCTGGCCGGGCTGCGCCTTGGCCGTAGGCATGTGCACGCGCGTGATGGACTCGGACGTGATGGAGCCGCCGCTGTTGTCGACGAGCCATTGCTTCAGTTCAGACTTAGTGACAGTAAAGCGCAGGTTGCCGATCCAGACGCCGTGGGGGGAGCGTTCCTTCTTCTCCTTCTTTTTCTTTTCGCCATCCTTGGCGGGTTCGCCGTCGCTGTCGGAGTCGTCGCCCTTGTCGGAGGAGGGCTTGGAGGGCAGGGTCTTGCCCTTCTTGAGCAGACGCTTGGCTTTCTTGGAGGGAGGCTCGGGGGCGGTGACGTCGATTTCGATTTCGGTGATCTCGGCCTTGCGCTTCTTGGAGGACTTCTTGGGCTTCTCGTCGGAGGAGGCGACATCGGCGGCATCGACGGCATCGGCGGTGGTGTCGACGGTGTCGGCGGACTCCTCCGTGGCCTTGCGCTTCTTGGAGGATTTCTCTTTCTTCTCTTTCTTGGGCTTCTTCTCGGAGGCGGAATCCGCGGTGGTATCCATGGCGTCAACGGGAGCGGACTCCTGCGCGGAGGCGGTTTCGAGATCTTTTGTTGCTGCCATTTTGGTTGGCTTTTGCGTATTGACCGTGATGATTCAAATACGACAAGAAATAAAGTTGGGAATAGCAACAAATTCAAGGTTGTTGGTTCCTCGAGTTTGCAGTGTTTACAGAAGGGGACAGCCGCGCACTGACGTTGAGATTCCCCAATTGCTGGCAGCACAAGATTTTCGAAAATTTACTTTGCGATAAGCTCGCGATAAGGAAGGGGTCACCGTTCGCTCGCGTGTCCGCTTTTCTTCCGCTTGGTCTCCATCGCGCAAAATGCGGGGGAGCGGGAACCTCCTCCACTTCGGGTTCTCCACTGATACCCCTCTGAATCTCGTGTCAAATTTGAAAGAGCCTCTATCTTTTCAGATCTCCATCATTTCTTCGTGGGACTTGACATTTGCAGGTTGCAGACATGCTCCCTTTTTAGTGAAATGTGAACTTGATTTTAGGTGTGAAGTGTGCCTTGTGCAGCCGTACATAGGTACGAGACCGGCGTGCACAAGACTGGTACATACATACCTATCAGCTGTCGTCTGACTGATGGAGCGGAATAAGGCACAGTACAAGTACATTGGTCATCGACCCGATGCGCAGTGGAATATTTCCCCGAAAACGCAAATCAGAGAAGACGGCCCAAGGCGCCATGCGATGGGCCAAATGTAGCCACGAGCACAAGTCGTGTTGCCAGGATATCCCTTAGCATGAATAATAGCTCATAGTGTAGACACTCGTCCATATTGAGTGAGTTGTTGGACGAATTGCATCTCAAAAGATAGCTCTCTCAGCCCGTACAGCTACTCTCAGCCACACAGCTGGACAGTCACTCCCGATAGGTCAGTCTCCTCCCAATGGAATGATATCAAATCCTTCGGAAGTTGTTCCAGAGTGATGATGACCATGAAACCCCGCAGAATCGAAACGGAAACGGCATGAGCTTGTTGCTGACGTTGCTCGAATCAACCCCCCGAAGCTTTGGTACAGATCGAGCGAATCGTCAAGGGGGCTGATCGGGTGCAATGTCGTTTCCCATCTCGCCAAGCTCAAGGGCCAGGAACAGCTTGACAGCGTTGGCAAACGCCTGTCCAAGGACCAGGCCGGGAGAGATGCGGAAAGCAACAATTGTTTTTCCAAGGTCCTTGATGAGGTGTTGACCGTACCGTGGTTTCGCTGTCGTTGTCGCTTCAAAGTCGAATCGTTGCGTTTGATGGAAAAGTGGAGGCGATTGGTACCCGAAACCATCATCTTGGGCCTCACGTGCCGAGAACCACCGATAGGGCTTGGCGAGATCGAGCGGCCTTGAAAAGAAAAGAATTTGAGGACCCCACCAGTCCACGTCGTACCTTTTCTCGGAAAATGTCACAGCATGCAGGCTGAACAGACTCCGGAGCTCCTCTCTTCCTATCAACGCCTCATTGCTTGGGCTTGCAGGCCGGCTTGCCCGTCTTGACCGCTCAATATCTTTCGAATCGTTCGTCGTCTCGGGGTTTGATGCATGCACTTAAGCATTCTGGTAGGGGTCTACGAAGTACCAACCACAATCGGTTTGGTGGTACCTGGTATGGTTAGTGTAACAAAAGGCTGAAGAACTAATAGCCTCTTCTGGTTAGCCGCCATTTGACCACCCATGAACACAAAAGCGGGCCCTGGGCCAGCTGGGTGAGTGGACCGGTCCATGAAAATCGACATCCACTCCATGTTTTAGGTTGAAGTTCCTTGCAAATGCAAAGGGTCGCTGCTTGCTGGTGCTGCTCCTCCCTTCCCATACACACCATTGACACCAATCGGCGTAAAAGCTGCTCTGACCTTGAAGAGGTCCAGCCAACCGTTGTTTCCGCTGACAGACACTGGCCGCTAACACCACCTGGACACCACACACACACACATCACAAGCTGACTGGTCCCTCGTCACCACTACTGCTTGCTCCAGGACCGGGACACCAGTGAGAACCAGGGAATGAGCCACTGAGACGCTCAAGCGAAGGTCAAGCGGATGCGCTTTTGTTGTTGGCTTGGTTGGTCGCTTTCACTCCATTCTGCATTCCCTCCATTCACAGTCCTTCATTCGTCGCAATCCCGTCGCAATCCGTGCAAGTGCAGAGAGAAAAGGCGAAAAGGCTCCTCACTTTTGGTCGCTTCTTCAGAGCCAAGAACGTCCAGCAAGAAAAAATCTCCACCGGGCCATCGCACTGTGAAGTGGAAAGCAGTCTGACTGCGCGGCACCTGCCTGCCATTCACCAGAGTTCGCTCCATTCTCTCACTCGCCATTCCTTCTGGGCCTCTCCTTCTTTCCACCCTTCCTTTCATTTCCAATCCTCTCTTCCTTGACTCGCATTTCTTGCGACTCGCAACAGTTTGCAACTCAAAACAAACCCAACCCGCGAGCGGTCTGACGCCGGCTGCTCCCTGACTTCTTCTTCGACCTCAGATCGTCTGGCTTCTTCCACCGCCGTCGATCCGTCGTCCGTCCGCATCGTCGTCGTCTCCTTTTGCTTCGGCAGCGCCACGCAACGCTATACCGCCAACCGAGCATTGTTGTCAATCCCACAATGAACGTGCTCCTATCGCCGCAGCCGCCCTTCTTCCCTCATCAACACGAACCCTCTCGTCGCTCGCCCCCCAGAACAAGTAAGTTGATACAACTTTGTTTGTCGTGCATCGCAGCGTGCATCCAGCACTGCTGGTATAAAACCTGGCTGTCGCTGCAGGCTTGCTAACAAGGTCCTGCCAGTGTCGCACTATACCATGGCGTCCAGGAAAAGAAAAGCCGACGACGATGACAACGAAATGTCGGTCTCGCCGACCGGCTCGCCCGCAATCAACTCGAGGCAGCTCTCGAGGCCGTCCAAGAAGGTCAGGGCTGGAATCGAACTTGCAGGACGTCCGCTGCCTCTTCCCCGCCTACTCGAAACTCTCGACAAGTCGCAGCTGCGGGCTGTCCTGCAGACGATTTGCGAGCGTCATCCTGACATTGGACACGAGGTGATGACTTCTGCACCGCGGCCGTCAGTCAACGGGGCCCTCGAGGTTTTGGGCGAATACCAGGACAAGCTACGGGCCGCCATTCCTTTCGGCAACTCGAGTTCCGAATACACCTATTTCCGGGTCAAGCAGCCGCTCATGGCGTTGGTGGATGGTCTCGGCGATTTCACCCCCCAGTTCCTGCCGCCGGTTGAGCAGCAAACGACCGTGTCGTTGGAGTACCTGAACCATGCAACAAAGATCATTCACGACCTACCCGATTTCGACAGCCAACAGTATCGCCATCACAAGGATGGAGCGTACGACGAGATATCCAGAGCTTGGGCGTTGGTGATTACAGAAGCGGCCAAGCGGGGAGGAGGCTTCCACTTGCACAACGGAAAATGGGATCAGGTTCTGGCCAAGCACAACCAGCAGTCCGGAGGAAAGCTAGAGCAGGCCATGAACGCAATGGTCAACGAAGTTGGATGGATCGGCGCGAACCCGAATGCTCATGGGCAGGGTTCTTCTTCGGATCCCAACTCGATACTCAACCAGCTCATCAACGGCACATATGGCGCACCTGTCCAAGTTGGTCCCTTCTAGAATAGGCGACGAACCGGAAATCGAAGTGCGCCGTGACTTGGCATTTATAGGGATACTTGTGGGACTGGGAGGAAAAGCAAAGCGGACATTAACGCTGATTGCATCATGGTTTCTTTTGTCGTTCATTTTTTCAACATTCAGGGCATTGTTTGGGGCGAATGGGGAGGGATGACATAGACAGGCGTGGGTTACTTGCGGTCAGGGATCATTGTTCACACGGCGTTGGTGTGTTGGCTTTTCAAATGCTGTTGTTCCTTTCCTTCATTGAGTGTTGTGTTTCTGGCAACATCTCACTGGCACAACAAGATACCTCTTTCCTACCGGCTGTCTCTCGTTCTATGGGACAACTTGTCAGTCACTTGCATGTACACAATTTTTAGCATATCCTATCCGAGGTCGGAAGTTTGGAGCATGTGTGTAACCAACCATCACTACCTTTACCATATCCCTTCCACCATAGCCATGCAATTGGGAAACGGAGTCTCGGATGACACAGTGTGCCTGGCGGGTGACTTGGTGTAGACACCCGTTTTATGTCCCGGGGTCCTTGGGTATATCCCGAGGTGAACTTTGGGGCACAGCGGCTTGTTTGGGATCAATCAAACTCGCCTTCCATTTTATGAAATGTGTAATCCAAGCAAGCCGTTGCCAGCGGTGAAGTCGAAGTGTTCAGATCATGAGTCCAAACGCGTAACTCGGATGATCATCTCCCCCCTTGAATCACCGTCTTGTTGGCAATCTCGCAATAAAGTCCCTTGCATGCATGTTCCTGAATAACTGCGGCCATTCTCTCTCACAGTAACGACTCCCTTTGGAACTACCTACGATATTGTACCATCTGCCAGAAGCCATTCGAGATATGAGGTGGCTATGATGAAATGAACATTACAGGATGACTAAACCGGAACATGAAGGACAACTGAAGAAGCTGATGTAAACTCGCCCTACCCACGCTCTCCACGGGAACTTTTGCTGGAGGAAAGAACGCCCGGTTGGACAACAACGAGGGACGGCAAGATTGTCGATAGTGGGGCCCTGGCCCTGTGTGACGGGATGACCAAAGCCTAAAAGTTAGTGAGGTCACCAACCAAACCCCCACCGCCACAGGGGCCAATTCAGGCGGGTTTTAGGCAGACGCCGTTAGCGCCCCACGTGATAGCCTGTACTGAACGCGCAAGAACGCGCCTGCCCAATTTACACAGCGCGTCTTGTCGTTCCTGCCTTGATACATCACTGCATATCTCGCGACGTTTGCTTTGCGAAATTCGCAAAATCTTTGAAACTTTCTCCCTTCAGCACGTTCATCTGAATTTCTCTTGCGGGGGATCCCACTGCGAACGACTCGCGAACCACCAGCCTCGAGGCTGCTCTGCCAGACAAGATGCCTGCGTATGTTTGTTTACCTCTGCTATCGACCCGTGTCAACCGCGTGTCTCGTTCGCCGCCTTCCAGCGACGATGATCCCCATTGACACTTCTACAGAATCGGCGACCAACACAAACTCATCACCAACCCGTTTGAGGAACCACAACGGCGAATCAGCGAATACACGGCCCAAGAGATCGCTACACTACAGAGCCGTCTCGAGAAACAACTAGGACCCGAGTACCTATCGAGCCGCGCCGGCCCATCAGGCCAGAAAGTCCACTACATCTCGTCAGAAAAATGCATCCAGCTCGCGAACGAGGTTTTCGGCTTCAATGGCTGGTCCTCCAGTATCCAGAATATTCAGGTCGACTTCGTCGATGAGCATCCTCAGACGCTGAAAATCAACATGGGCATCTCGGTTATTATGCGAGTCACCTTACGCGACGGAACGTACCACGAGGATCTCGGCTACGGTCACATCGAGAACTGCAAGGGCAAGGCGGCTGCCTTTGAGAAGGCCAAGAAGGAAGCGACGACGGATGCCCTGAAGCGCGCGCTGCGCCAGTTTGGCAATGTGCTGGGCAACTGTATCTACGACAAACAGTATTTGGCCAAGGTCACCAAGATGAAGGTCGGGCCGACCAAGTTTGCCGAGGATAACCTACATCGGCACTCGGATTTCACCAAGAAGGAGAAGGAGCCGGTTGAGGCGGATGTCATGAAGATAGACTCAGTCGGGGCGGGCGCTCGTCCACCAGCGCTGGGGAATGAGGAGTCTTTTGAGGATTTGCTTGGAGGTAAGGTCTCTCACGCACTACTTTGGGCTTGGCTAACGATGTACTAGAACTTGATGAGGCCGACTTCAACATGGCCGATGAGGGCCATCCGGACGAAGTTGTTCTACCACAACCTGTGCACAATAGCTTGAACGACAAGCCTGTCCACCAGCAACTGACTAACCTCAATCCACAAGCGCAACAATCCCGACCCCTGACGAGATCAGGGTCAACAGGCAGCCTGAACAGCCGACAACAACCACAGACTTCCAACCAGTTTACAGCGAGGGCCCAAAGTCGGCCTCCACAACAGCAGTTTAACAACAACCAAAGTCGTCCTATGGGCCAACCGGTCAATAATTCTAGCAACACAAACAATCCCAGTAACGCCACGAACTTTACGACACCACAGAAGCCTGCTCCTGCCGCTCCTGCTCCCCAAGCAGGTGCGGCTGTAGTTCCCGCCCCAGAAACCGTTGGCTTCTTCTCCGCTAAAGCTGTGACCCAACTTCCGGAGGAGGCTTTGGCTAGCGGCCAAGTCGCGCCGAAACCCGGTCTAGCATTCAACCCTCACGCCGAAAGTCCGTCGATCCGCAAGACGCCCGGCATCGATCACACCAAGTCTAAGCCTCTGGCCAGAAACGGTCAGCACGTCCCTCCAGCCAAGACTACCTCCGAGACAGAAGCTGAACCGAGCACGTCGTTTTCAAGACCTGCGGGAGCTGCTCCGGCCGCATCACGACCAGTAACAATGAGCGAGGCACGCTCAGCATCGGGGGGCTTCTCTCGTGCTGGACCACCGATGGGCGGTGGTAACGCCGGAAACATGGGCAAGCCAAACGTCGTCAACCCCCAACTTGATCAGACACGGCGGATCGGTGCGCCAGGCATGGGAGGTGTCTCTAGTAGTCCTAGTGCCAACAGGAACCAGTATCGCCCGTTGACGATGAAAAGGCCTGCTACTGCTATGGGAGGAGGAGCTGCTGCTGGTCAGCAGACCAAGGATGGTAATGGTGATGGTGGTGCAGGGGCGACGACAGCGGCGAACACGGCAGCAGGGTCGACGACAGGAGGTAATGCGGCGGCTCCTTCTGCTGGTAACGGTGGGAGAATACCATTGACTGACATGTCGGCTAATGCGTCGAATGCTACGGCAGCGGGGGCCGCTGGTAGTGGACCGGAGGTTAAGAGGCAGAGGGTGGCCTAGAATGAATGGGTTGAGATCAAGGCAGGGGCTTCAAGAATATCGGTGTCGTGGTTCGGTGTCTCCGCTAGGCGCGCCGGGAGGATGGATGGATGCTAACTGGTTGGTATGGTGTAAGGTGTTTCGAGGCGTTTTCTTGGGCGAACATTACTTGCGGAGATAAGGTATAAGTCATTTCGTTTTATGGATGCTGAATGGGACTAAAGGCAGCTAGCTTTCTAAGAGGCGTATCAACCAACACTGGTTTCTGATGTTTTTTTCCATCAACTTTATGAGCAGCAGTTTGTGGTGAGATCACATGTTTGTACGATATGAGTTTCAAGTCGACATCGAAGCAAGAGCCAGCCATGCCATTTTCTCGATGGAACAGCTTAGACTACATTACATGATTTATATAAGAAGAAAGTTTTCCACGATGTTACGTTCGAACATGATTGAAGCTATCACGGGCTAGCCTCTGGCATATGTGACAACTGCCAGCCGTATCATAGCACAACCATACCCGTCCCAACTCATACCCACCTGTCACCCGATAGACGTATATGTACCAAACTTCCCGCTCCTTGCTTCCGAGGAACTCATGAGCTCCCATATTATGGGTCGCAGGTGTAGTGGTTCATCCCGGCGATGGGGAATGTACCTAGAACTTGAATGACGGGAACAGCCTCCATTTGTTTCTAACATATACCAGCTATTTGAACACAATCTGAGAGTGGTCATAACGAGTTACAAGAGAAGTGAGGTGTGGATGGACAAGTGGTGAATTCAAGCCTCCAAGAACATCCGGACATGAGACTGGATGTGCAACGGCGAAAACACCACCAGACCCTTCAACTAATCACTTGATTTCTCATTAGACACTTGTCTTTTTAAGACTTGACACATAAAGCAGAGACTTAACAGATGACAGTAGGAGAGGAGAAATTCCACGACAACGAGGTTACGTTAACAAAGGCAAGGAAAGAAAACTAGCAAATTAAAGCACCCATCAATTGACCCAAGTGACCCGACAAAACAATCCTTCCAAGCACTCCGTTATCCATGGTTCCCATCGCAAATTCCTGACCCCGACGCAAGGTTTCGCAAAGCAAAACTACTTCCTGGGGCCGCTAACAGACTCCTCATCCGAGGCGTCAAGGATGTCATACTCCTCATCAGTCATGAAGGACTCGGACTCATCCTCGTCCCACTCGACATCTTCACACTCCTCGTAATCCTCCTCCTCGGGGCGAGACTCGACCTGAGACTGAGCGTCCTCCTGATGAACGCTAGCAGAGGGCGACTCCTTGTCGAGCTTGGGGAAGACCACTTGACTATGATCAATCGGGGCAGCGTCATTGGTCTCGGGCTCAATGTTGAGCTTGGCCATGTTCTCCTCGAGATCCTCCACCTTGGCGGGGGCCTCCCGAACCTTCTCCTCGGGAGCGGTCTCGGGCTTCTTGACCACAACATCGCACCACAATTTGTGGCCAATCATGAGGCCCTGCTTCGTGGACACCCGCCAGTGCGACAAATGTCTGCCTTCCCTCGAAGGGCTCCGGAGAAGAACCGTGAAGGGCACGGATTCACCAGGAGCCACCGGATGCTCGCACACGTTGGATTGCAAGCAAGACTCGAGGTCACCGGTGGCAGTGGGGTGAGCTGGGTCTACATGACCCATGTACTCACCATGAAGGTACTTGACAAAGCATCCAGCCGGCCAGGGGGTGGGTCCGTCATTGCGGACGACCCAGGTTTGCTCAAAAACGTGGTCAGGTCCGAAAACGGTACCATCAACGACCTTGTCTCGCACATATGTAGCGACATACACAGGAGCCGGGGTCTTGGCCTCTTCGGTCTTTACAGCGGGAGCAGGCTCAGAAGGCTTTACGTCAACCACAGTCATGACGCTGGGCTGGAACGACTCGGTGCCTGTGGCACGCGAAGTGGTAACGCGACGGCAAGGACGCGGCCGATCACCCATGGCCGGCATCCTGCGTCCGTTCTCATGCTCGCCGGTAGTCGTGACATTGACGTTACGAACGGGAGTCTTGAACTTGATCAAGGGGTGGGTCTTGTTGTGAGTGTTGGCGGGGCTCGCCTCGCACTTGGCGCAGAAGTCTACATCGTCACAAACAGCGCACTTGTAGCGGTCGCCAACAATGTAGGTATAGCCAGGGCGGTTGTTCTTGCACAGCGGGCCATCGCAGCATACTCCGACGTGAGTAAGAGCGCGCGGGACAGGGCACATGTTGGCAGGCTCGAGTGGCTCGTAGATAGGGACGAAGCGATGATTGGCATGGATGAATGAAGCTGACTCGTAACAGTTTGAGCAATAGTCCCAGTCGGGGCACTGAAGGCATTTGTGACGAACGCCGCGGATGTCCTTGTCACAGCCATCGCAGATAGCGTGGTGAAGTTGGTTGCGGCCCGGAGCGAGACGGCTCTTTACGTCCGCCTCCATACAAGCTCCTGGTACAAGAGGGGAAAAGGCGTGCTTGGGGTGATGTCCGTGGCGATTCTTGGCAAAGCAAACCTTGCAGAGATCGAAGTCGTCACATGTCTGGCAATGGACAAATTGGGCCTCGGGCAAGTCTTGAATGCAGCAGTTGCAGGTGCGCAGAGTTACCTGTGGATAAGACTCGACGGAAGGAAGGACGCTCTCGTAGCGGGAAACGGGAGGAGAAGGGGGAGAAGATCTCCAGCTCTCAGACTTAGTCTGAGCCAGAATCTCGTTCGTTCTCTGAAGGACGGCCTTCTGGGACTCAGCCTGCTGGAGCATGGCCATATACTCGGCATGAGCTTCACCAAGGCGTTCCTGGGTAGCCTTGGCCTGTGCGAGTCTCTCCTGGTTGACGATGGGGGGATATGCGCGAGACATGGTGTCGACGGTAGTGATGGAGCCATTGCTAATGAAGCGCTTGGTCAGGACGTGATCATAGTGGTGGCAAGTAACACCCTTGTTGTTGTAGCAGTCAGGACAGAGATCAAAATCGCCGTCGTCACAGATGGAGCAGTGGTAATGCTCGTAGGGGATGGTCCGGTCGCAGCTGTTGCAGCAGACGGCATAGCCGGAACGGGTCGACTCCTGGGTGCCCGTGTGCGAGAGGGCGCTGATAGGCATAGAAGCCTCACTGGCGGCACGGCCAAAGGGCAGGCGGGACTGAAGATCCTCGATACGGTCCATGGCCTTGTTGACGCGCGTGATGATGTCGGAGCGCTGAGCCTGGAGAGACTCGAAAGTTTTGCTGGGTGTGGCGTCAGTCTCAATTGACTCGATGACCTCGGTGGTTTCTTGAGACACGGGACTAGTGGGGTTTGACGCTGAAGCATGGCCCTCTGTCTCTGTGGGTTCGGCTTCGACCGAGGCCGGCTTGGGTGCCGTTGTGGTGTCCTGGTGCGCCTCGGGGGTGGAGGCCTGGGCAGGCGTCTCTGCCATGGCACGGGTAACACGCAGTTTAAGCTTCTGCTTCGCCTTGGCCGCGCGGAACAGCTGTTTGTAAACCGAAGTGTTGGCGGGATCAAGTGTGAGGTATGTCCCAGCAGAGTCGGAATACCGCTCGAAGATGGCGTTAGTTTCGGCGGGGATCTCCAGGTGGGCACGTAACTGGTCAAAGGGTCAGTGGACATGTCCTATATTGAAGAAAAAGGGAATGACGTACCTTGGTCTCCAGCGAGCTAGCAGTTAGGTCGCGGAGCGGGAGCTTGAACCTACGAGTAGGCTCACCATCATACACCACCTTGAGGGTGATGGGGGTATCAGGGCCTGGTGGAGGTGCCGCCATGATGCCGGACTGAATGATTGAAGATGGATGGATGTGTTAGTCAAAGGTCTAGTCCAAAGGTCGGGTGCGAAGGAAGGGGACAATAAGCGGGATGCAGGGACTCTTATAAATGGTACGATAGGCGGTAAAGGTAGCGCTAAACCCGCCACAGCAACAGCACTGAATGGGACCAGAAGGGAAGGCCATTCTTTGAGCCAGCAACAGCGAGAACCGACGACGACAACAACGACAGCGAAAAGGAAAACGGTGTGTATCGAAACAGAACGGAAGATGCAGATCATTCACCGCAAAGTGCCAACTTACTGTGGTCCGTTGCTGATAGCCGCCTGATGCGATGTTGTTGATGGTTGACGATGAAGGGATTCTGATGGGAGGGAGCCTGTTAGAGAGAGGTCCTCAGGTCATTCCTCGTCGACGTCAATCCGACACGAGTGCAGTGGACCACAACCGAGGCGGTGTACGCTTGAATGTAAAAGGTCAACTTACAGTCAAATTGATGAAGCAGGCTGGAAGCTGATTTTGACGATGATTGTCGGGTTGTGAACGAGGCCAGAGATGAACTCTAGCTGAGATGGTGGAAAGAGAGAAAGAGGAAGCTGGAGTTTGGAGTAGAGCCGGGCTCTAATAGTAGCCAGTTGCCTCACGTTGGCGGGTGTTCGTTGGTACATGCTGCAGTACGCGGTGTAAAACCGCAGACGCCTTTGATCATCGGTTTGGGGCTTCCAGTTCCCGTTCCGGTTAGAGGTAAGTTTGCACAGGGCAGGTACATGTCCGAGTTAACAGACGTGCGGCTGTCTCGTCAAACACACTAGCAAACTGGAAGCGGTCAGTAGTAGGAGAGTACGCAAAGAGCTGTTAGAAACCGATCCCTCATTAACTAACATTGTCCAGGTGCCGAGTGTGTAATGTTACACATCATTACCGAAATACGACGACAGCCAACCAGGAGCTGGGCTTGTCTCACTGCACTGACCGTTTCTAACCAACCTCTCTCGAGAGCCCGCTTTCCTACGCAATCAATTTGCAATAATCATCAACGTATGCGAACATGTCAGGATCCTGGCTGTTTCTGCCTTGAGCTTCTCTGAGGGGCGAAAACACAGCGACTGGGGGCTTGCCCAAGTTTGCCGACTGCCAA
The DNA here is from genome assembly GCA_009805345.1 of Neurospora sp. FGSC 26628. NCBI lineage: Eukaryota > Fungi > Ascomycota > Sordariomycetes > Sordariales > Sordariaceae > Neurospora > Neurospora sp. FGSC 26628. Next base: position 63,502 of record RAOO01000111.1, read on the forward strand.
AACTGCGAGGCGGGCGAGTGATGATGGCGCCTTGATTCGCACTTTGAAAGACCAAGCATCCGTTCGTCACCTGTAGAAGCCTGCCTACATAAATGCAGATTGAGGACTTGTAGACAGGCAGGCAGTGCTTATCGCCGCGTCACCCAAATACCGTAACCGTGCTAGTGTCAGATGACAGTCCCCGGCAGGAGCCCCGACCCCCGACCCCTCACGTGAGGACACGCCTGTTAATCGGGTATCCAATGAATCCATTCAGAGATTCATTCCCCCAATTTGGTCGTGATTTGTTACCACGACGACCTATGAATTGGGATGCCCGTGTCGACCGCCTCGGAGTGTGTTGGCTGGCCAACTCAATCCTCATATCCCACGTGGGACTGATCAACATGGACAACGATCCGTGACGATCTCGTCATCTCAGCAGAACCTCTTTAAAAGCAGCCGGATGAAAATCGACAAGCCATGGAAGAATGAGAAAACAAGGCTGCAATCACCGAAAGCGAGGAACCGCTTATGCTCACCTCGGCATATCCAAAACATGCTGTTTCAAGCTTGGAGCCCAGAGCCTCGCCTCGAGACAAGTATCTGCATGTGCCGGTAGTTCTGCCATGCTTGTCTCCCCTCTCTGCATAAAACATCAAATATCGCAATCCTCCCGGCTCAGATCCTGCAATCCTCCCGACCGTACGAACCGACTCGGACAACTACACGACTATAGGTGAACGAGGCAGCTGAACAAGGCGAACATGGCTCACCAAAAACAACTTGCCCAATCGAGTCAAAGACTTGACTTCTGAACCCTTGAACCTACACTCTCACGATTCGTTCCACCAACACATACCTATCTCTCACACAACAGCTCATTCACGCAACACAGCAAGAGAGAGCCTTGCCCTTGCTCTACCCATTTTGCCTTCTTCAGGTAACGGCAGAGACAGCCTGACTGACATGACAGACTTACTGCTAGAATAGAGTGCACAACAGCGCAATACATGCCAAGGTCTCGGAATCGGAAGTTCGGTTGGAGACAGGCGGGCAAGTAGGACAGGCAGGACGGGGCGGACAACCTGATGTTGCCGACTGACCGAGAACCCGGAAAGGTCTCTCATCTTTGTGCTTGGTTGTGCACCACTTATACATGACGGAGCAGAGGTCATGGGCTGCACTACCACTTATTCATCCGAATGTTCATATAAAATCTCCAGTCCGTTCGTTGGTCTCAACACTCAGAAGATGGTTCCTTTCTTCCCATGTCCTACCTCCAGTCACTCTTTCATCTAATCCAGTTCCCTCCGAAGGGCACTCCCGTAATTTACCTACCCTTCAACAACCATGTACAGTGGTGCCGTATAGACTCGAGAAACCGGGCTTTGGGATATGGCAGAACCTGGCCTGCAGGCAAGCTGTAGGAGGCCCCCGAGGTAATGTTTGGTATTCACGCTCTTGGGTGCTTTAGGCTTTGGGCTTCAGAAGAGAAGAAGGCGATATCATTCTGCGATGCTCGTGTGCTTAAATCATCCGGAATTTGGCAACGTTTTGAAACACATCCTTTCAGAGATATCCTCTCTCTCTCCGTAACCAAAACTACACCCACGTAACTTCCCGCTGCCTGCCTGCTGCCGCGGGGAAAGCTCCAGGCCTTCAAGCGGGAGAGCTCCTCAAATGCACATGCCGCACACAGGCAGCAGAAACAGCAGAGTGGGTGGGTGATACAGACGGCAACTTGCAGTTCTTTGCAAAAAAAATTCTAGCAAATCCAGCAAATCCTAGGAGATCCTACTACAACGCAAGCAACATATCATATCATTCGAAGAGAGACGGGACAAGGTTCGGACCGGGACCGCTCGGTGGTCGGGTAGGTGGGATGGTGAGCTGAAGTAGACGGACGGATCGCCTCCTATCGATTTCTGTTAGTTCGTATGTACTTGGATCACATTCCTCGGATACCGACCGGTGAGTAGTTTTACCGACAGTTGTTCGCCTCAGCTGTCAGTCCGTCTCGACCTTGGGTTCTGGTCGTTGGGTTGGTAAATAGAGGTGTGTCATGGTGAGTTATCAGTCGTCTCACTACCTATCTATCATTTTTGATTTTTCACTATCAACCGAATTGTTCGAAATGGAAACTTGGAATCCTGGACCGTTACGTATAATAGAAACGAAACAAGCGACGGTGATTTCATTATCTATCAACCTTCTACTTCAGAACAATATATCTATCTCCCTCCATCTATCCTTCTACAATTTCCTCCATCCATAAAACGTTCAAATCATTCAGAAAAACATGTCATCCCTACTACTTCCTGTGAAGTTCCGAACCTCAAAACTTCAACCCTCACCGAGATCACCAGGTATCATTACTAACTTATCACTTCTACCGCCACACCACTACCACCACTCTCTCTTCTCAGAAGCTAGTAACTCAACACTCACTAAATCACCCACTTTAGGTACTCTCACCAGTATCACTCACCAATAATGCCCTCCAGTTGTCAGTAGTTGCCTCATCATCATGTTCACTTTCAACCGAGTGTTCGAAATGGCAATTGGAACCGTACATATAGTCAAATGTCCGTCTACTTAAGGACTTGAATGTTTCTCTCATTCTCACCTACATGTCACCAACTCCCGTCCCTATCCCTCCATAGACCAGTCAGATTATCTGATTGAAACACATGTCATCCATACTTCCTCGTTACCTTACAAACCTTAAGTCACAAGCCTGCCTCACTAACATCACTACCTAGGTAAGGGGCAAGAAAACATATTACCATTACCATGAACTTACTTGGCTCACTCTTCCACCACGTACGTTATTTCAGAACCCACTCACTCTCTTAAGAACCCAATAAAAGTCCCCCCCCCATCAGTTCAGTTCACTCATCGATAATCCCCTCCAAAGCCTTCCCCAACCCTCCCTCATCATACCTAACCTCCTTCCCATCCTCCTGGACTCTCCCCTCCACCCTAACACACTTAATCCCCAATCCTTCCAACTCTCTCACATCCACTTTCGGCGCGTTCCAGCCCGTCCTCGCCAGTCGTCCGCCTACTTGTTGTTGTCCATCGAGGTAAATCAGGTGGGTGACGTACTTTCTTAGCAATCTTCCTTCCTTGGAGGTACTATCCGAGCCGCCGTCGACCTCAATGGAATCGTTGTCCTCCGTACCATGAGGGTGAGGGTGAGGGTGATGATAACTCGGGTCACTCCTCCGCGATTGCTCCCCCGCCTTGGCCACGGCCCTCACAAAATCCGTTGCCGTCATCGGCTTGCTCTTAGGTCCCGTCTCACGATCAATCGTCGCGTTCAAGACCAACACCTTCCTCACGCCACCACCCTCCCCATCTTCTGTCTCTTCTTCTTCTTCCCCAGCCAAAGCCTCCCCAACCCCCCTCAAAACCAAACTAGGCACAATACTAGTCCACAAACTCCCAATACTGTACACCACCATTTTTGTCGCTGCAAGCGCATCGATCACCTTGGGGTTCGCGTTCGGCCAGATCTCGTGGCCGTACGGGTTGATGTACCACACCCTTTCTATTCCTGCACTCAACTGATCGGCTTCGTCCGAATCGGATTTGCTGAAGGAAATGTTTTGGGTGCGGAGGGAGGGGAGAGAGCCGGGGAGGGAGGCGTCTTCGGTTTCGGTTTGGGAGCGGGCGCGGGTTAGCCCTGGACGTTTGGAGGGGGGGAAAGAGGATTTGGTTGGGGTGGTGGTGGTGGTGGTGGTTGTGACCGTAGAGGAGGAAGTAGTAGTCACGGAGGAAGCAGGGACGGTGGAGGTAGAGGATCCAGATCCAGATGGGACGGTCAAATGCTGAGGTAATGGGGGTTTGTTGCCGCCGCCGTCATGCATAGCCATAGCCATGGCAGCGGGGTGAAAAAATGAAGGAGCGCCGTGCCCGTGTCCCCCATGCAAGAGTGGAGGGAAGGAGGGCGTTGCCAGAGAGATCTTAACGTCATCTGGCAAGGCGGTGGGAGCGCTCGGGTGGCTGATGGCTACCTGGCCCGCGATGGTGGTGCCGTCTCCGAGCCCGGCGGAGATGTGGTGCGTGAAGTTGGAGTTGATGGCGGGGAGGACGTTGACGTTGGGCGGGATGGAGCAAATCATGGAGAGCAGGTAAATGGCTGATTCGAAGGAGCCAGAGAAGATGCGGGCGCCGGTCAGGAACATGTTGCCGATGGAGGCTTCGGCGAAGTTGAAGGTGGATGTTGGTCGGGTTCGTTTGACGATCTCGAGGTTCAAGGTGTTGAGGATAGAGCGGATGAGTTCTCGTTTGGGAGAGGAGATGTAGGCCCAGAGGAGGTGGCGGGCCTCGACCATGTCAAGCCATTCAATACGGGCTTTCGAGGGGTCACCGGGGAGACGGTACTCGAAGAGCGCTTTGAGGGCGGCTTTTTCTTGGTCGTTGGAGGGGTTGGGGATGAGGCGGACCAGACGGCCTGGGGTGTGTTAGTCAGAAGATACAGGACATGATTAGAAGACTCACTCCTGATATCACCAACACCTGTATCATTATTAGCCCTCGTTCGACACAGACAAAAAGCGGCTCACTCACTTGGCCCTCCAATGAACCTGATCAACTCGGACGAACTTCCTCCATTGTCACTGATGGGAATGATGTAGTTAAGTTGACAATTCTTCTTTTCAATGATCCTGTTGAACACATCAACAAGACTGTTGGCGGCGGTGCCTTTTGAGTTGTTGCGGTTTGTTGTTAGCTCCAGTGTCCAACAAGGTTCTCCATGAAAGTCTGGGAAACTTGATGGCTGATTTCAGGCGGATATACCTCCAGAGAAGACAGTGATGCCCGTCCTTTTGTCGCTCATCTTGGATGTGTCTGAGCGAGTGTTGAGGTTTTGTGTTTTATGCTTGTCTTGTTGTCGCCGTCGATGCTATGACGCAGCAACCGAATAGGCGATGGAGCTCTCTGATGGACAAAGGCCGCTTGGATGAGGTGACCTGCAAGTTATTTGAGGGTGCAATACAGAATGCGATTCTTGAACAAGTTCATAAGCGCTCGAAAGAATATCCACCTTGGTCAATGTCCAGGAGCGTGTTGCTTTATACCTTGGATGTAATGGAAGTATACGTTGCCTTCCCGTGAGTCCATCCTGGCCCGAACCCAGCGTCCGTCCGATCCGAGCCAACACCCGAAGGACGCTGAAATCACCAGCAAACGTGTCATCTTCGTACCTTAATCTCTTGATTCAATGAATCACAAGTAACGTTTCCGTTGTTTTCAACATCTGAAACGGACACATATTCACAATCGTTCTTGCACAGCCATCGCCGTCATTTCGGGAGAAGGAACGCAATTGTGGGGTTGGTTGATCCGGACGCTGGAAATGGAAGTTGCAGACTTGCAGTGGACATGGAAAGTGACATGACGAATTCCCACTGTGAGCCCTAACCCTGGCGAATCATCACCCCCTTTTGCTTCCGAGTTGCTTTTGATGCGTTCATCATTGAAGCTAACATATGGGAGTTCAGTACAGAACCGCGTAAAGGTTAAATGAGCAGCGGTTTATATACACGCTATAAGATCAAGCACACTATCGTACAAGTTGGCTAGCGAGAGACCTACCTCTCTTCGGGAGAAGGCCATGCTCGTCGAAAGCCATGTTACGACACCTATGATTTTGACACAGAGTCTCAGGAAAAGTCCAAGAGCATTTGGCATAAAACATGCTGACCAACACGGGCAAAAGCCGACCAAAACAGGCGAAAAGAGGACTCATCCGCACCAAGTTCTAACATGAAATTGGCCGTCGCCAGCAATGATATTTTCGTACAGAAGAAATAAACAATGGAGCATCACTACCAAACATGAAGCCGCTTTCCGCTTGGGAAAGAGCAAAACGAAGCTGCCGCCGCCGAAACCACCCAACCGACCAGATATAGACAAGTGAAAACATACATATAGTAGCCGCTTGGACAAGAAAAACATACATCCCATCGTCGCAATCATCAATGACTCAAAGAAGTTGTAGGTAAGATAGACGTAGTCGTGCATTAATCGAGGTAATAGGTAGATAAGTTAGGTTGCTGGATTGCTTGGGATAATGATGGAGATCCTGTATCCTTTAAGGCTGACGACAACCCCAACACTGAACGTGTGATGCCAAGCTCCATTATTAGCCGTAATTCCCCATGCCCATCCACGGGGTACGACTGTGGTCACTCAGATGGCAATGCAATCGCCCGAGATTCCTCCTCTTGATAGCGTGCGATCAACCATGACCAGACAGGTATCCTCGCAGCCCTTCCGACTCATATCATCCATCCTCTTGTTGACCCGATCAGCTATACCATACCAACATGCGTTACGCTATTGAGCATAGTATACCATCCCGGGTTGAACTGGCTGCTGATAATAGAAGGCATCTGGTCCGGGAGCCATCATGCCACCCATTCCAACAACGCCAGGAGCTCCGTAGCTCGGTCCTGCAGCTGGATACTGAGGGTATGTAACCATGGCAGGAAGCGTGTTCGGATCATAATAGTACACCATGCCATTGATTTCTTGGGCGACGGGACCTTGTTGGCCGCCGTTCTGCCCAGCCTGCGCATTTGCTGCAGTTACTGGGTCGACTTGGCCAGATGTTGTATAGGCCATAGGCTGAGACATCTGAACTCCTGGGATGAAAGCAGGCGCAGTTGCATTCGGCTGCATATCGGTGCCCATTCCCTGAGGATAGTAGTATCCCTGCTGGGGAGGCATGATCTGTACTGGTTGGGCATAGAAGCCAGGCTGTGGGAAGTTGTTGGGCTGGAACGGAGCGGCATGGATAGCTCGCTCGGGAATTTGCGAAAGTGGAGTCGTCGAAACCTGGGACTGATACGAAGGGTTGCGAGCATGCGACTCCAATTGAGGAGGAACTTGCTGATGGAAAGCTTGTTGATAAGCTGGAGGCGCAGCGGCCGCTGGGTGTGCTGGCGTCTCGATGTTTTCAACCGACACGGACTTCTGGGGACGCGGTTGGTACATAGGGATGGTGTTCCCACTGTTATCCTGGAAAGCAGGCTTTTGGGGAAGAGGATGAGTGTGCGGTTGTGGGAGGTTGTTAATGGACGGCTCTACCATGGGCATACTTTGGTTTGCGACCATGGTTGGTTGCTGCTGTGCATGTGGTGGCAGACGGACAACAGGTCTGTTGGCGTCAACAGGGAGAGGGGGTCGGGAGATTACAGAGCCTGTCGGCGACATCATAAAGTCCCTGCCAATCGATGATCGTCGACTCATAGCAATGCTAGGTGAATAGGCGCTGCCGTAGAAGCTTCCACCAAACACACTGGTCCTGCGAGAGAAGCCCCCAATGGAACCATAGGCAGAACGCGGTCCCTTGCCGCGACCGCGCTGATTGTTCGGGCGCAAGGCCCGCGGGATGAAGATGAATGATCTATCGCTAGCCGGGAAGATATAGCGAGGCATCACAGGGAAATTGTGGTATGGTATCGAGATCCTGACGGGCTTATCCCTTCGTAGAGGCGGACGATGATCGGGAAGTTTTGTGTACTGTTTCAAGGGTATGCTGGGGAAGTTCTTGGGCTCAAGGCTAATGTTGGGGATGAAGACCCGGACGGTTACGTTGCCAAGGGTCTTGACGCAGGACATGGCCCGGTTGATATGGGTGTTGCTCAGTGGCGCGTTGTGTATGACGCCGTTTCCGTTCGGAGGGCCTTCATCGTTAGGTATATACCTGGGTGGCTGCTGTCGCTGAGGGCGAGGGGCGGCCACCTCTTCGTGCATATCGTGAGCCCACTGGCCGCTCGTCGTGGGATCGGAGGGGTTGTTAGGAGGGCTGCAGCAGCGGTCAGTATGCGAGTATCAAAAGATAGGTATGCACAAGTATCTTGGCCAGCTTACTTTACAGAAGTGAAGGGGCCCACAAGCCCACCACCTCGTCCACCACCCCTTCCACGGCCCGGTCGAGTAAATGGGCGGAAGCCGTTCGCGGCAGGTCCGGCATGTCGATGATCGTGTAAGAAGAAAGCACCCCGGTTGGGCACAAAGGTTGGGTCTTCGTCCCTCTTCCGCCGGTATTCCTCATGTTCCGACCGCCGTTTCTGTTCGTGTGGGAGGACGCGCGACTGCTTTGCGACCGAGTTGGAGCTCACGACGACAGGCGCCGCGGGGTCCTTAACAGCAGGGCCTTTCTCAGAATGGTCATCATGCTGAACTTGATCGAAGTCGACTTCCTCAACCTCGCCATCCCTGTCGGCTAGTGACAGTCCATGTAGCATGATTTCCGTATCCGTCACGGTTGGCTTCTCGCCAGACTTGTCGACAGCTGTGTCGCTCGCACGGCGTCTCGTTCCAGCTTTCGCGGCGCCATTGCCGACGTGCTTGTGAAGTTTGGGGGAGGAGGGTGAAACCTCATCGACGTTGCTAGTGTCGCTGTCGTTATCAGCGAGGTCGTGGTCATCGCTTGCGATGGAGGCTTCCGTCACCGAGTCGTCGTCGAGGTCCAAGGTGTCAGGGCCCTCCTCTTCACCCTCGTCCTCAACCCTGCGACGTTGACCGATGGCCTTTCTGCGTCTGGGCGCGGCGGAAGCCATTGTTTTTTTTTGGGAGGTGACCGAGGTGGGGAGAGAAAGGATATATGGATGATCGCGTTGGGGCTGTTCAGCCGATGGAAGGGGGGCAGGAAGTTTCGACGGTGGTAATGTTGTCGGTGATCGGCAAGCTCATGCGTTGGTGGACCAGACGACGTCAGGACAGGGAGGCCCAGTCGGATGGACTATTTCTAGCGTTTGTGGTGTGGTTGGTCCTCTCCTCGGGAGAAGATGGATGTTGAAAGAACGGTTTTTGGGATCTGTGTCCGTAACCGCCCTGCGGTGCAGAGACAGAAAGCCGTCGTCCAAGGTCGAGTCTGAAGCTCGCAGGGAGGGCAACCTTGAATCCCTCGGCGGGCGGGTTTGTTTGGGTTGGGGCAAGATTATTAAAAAAAAAGGACCGGGGTCAGAAACAAAGCCGGGCTGGAATGTTGGCTGGGCAGGGGAAAGAAACAGAGGTTACAGAAGATGCGGGCGGACTTGATGTCGAGGACTGAAAATAACCAAAAGGATGGACACGATAGAAAGAGTCGGAATTACAAGCCCAAGCAGAGGTGTTGAACTTGCGAAGTGCCCCCCTTTCGGTCGTTATTTACGAGGAGCACCTCCTACACGTAGCTGGCGGGCGGGCGGTAGGAGCAATACTGGGCGGAAAACCTGGGCAGAATCGCAGCCAAGTGGAAGGTTGGGGCCTGGAAGCTCGCCAGACACCCGGACCGCCCAAGGAAGGCCTGGCTGGAAGGAAGGCGTGGGGAGCCTGGGGACCTGACGCTCTGTATTTGGTGGGTCTTGCCGCCCGCTTCTTGGGCTCGTCAACCTCGAGGTTAGAGGTACCTCTAAGATGTGATCGCAACCATATCTAGAAGCATTGTGAGCTTGTGTTTTGAGTATGGTAACCAGCTTCTTTTGGAGATGATTGTCAAAGTCATCCCGTTGAGACCAGTTCGCTGCCTGTTGATCTCGGGCGAGGCCTCACTCACTCACTGGGCTGATCCACTTGCCCCCCAGCTCTAGCAGCTTCCCTGGAGCTAAAGCCACTCGGCGGCTCGTGCGCTGGTTCCCCTACAACTCCACAACTGACCTCTTCGTTGTCAGTCCATCAACTGGTTCACTCATTACAGAGCAGAGCCCAAGCACGACAGACGCACGCCAACAAAAAAGCACGATGATGCACGCATCTTTTCGTCCACTTGTTGACCAATCCTTCGTCAAGAGACCCGGCCAATCAATAGGCTCTCGGGATCGGTTCCCGAGATGAGGGACAGTGTCTCCTCACGGTCCATGGACTCCATGGTCATGCCCTCTCCTTCCGGAGTGCTTCTCCTTTTCCTGTTCTCCCTTCCTTATCGTTGCATTCCGTTATCGCTGCCTCTGCATAACATTGGGCATCTCTTTCATCTCAACTGAACGTCGGGTCGTACAGGCTTCCCCTCTCTCGTTCATGTCCTTGGGCAGCGGGGCAGTAGATTTGTTGACCTTAGCGGTCATGAACCTGATACCTCTTTCGTCCACCGTATCGATATGATGTTTCTATGTACCAGCTTCCCAACCTTAACCTGAGCTCTCACAGAAAAAAGAGCTCACGGATTCCAGGTTCTTCCCAGCACCAAGCCCACACTAAGAGCTCGTCGACGTCAAGTTGAAGCTCAGAATTACGTATGTGCCCAAGTGGTCCCAGACACACCAACAAGCCAACTGAGCCGCCGCGGTCACTCGGGCCTCTCGTCAAGAGATAGGATTGATCACTCCTTGCTTGCTCTAACTCGAGTCTAAAACAAGTTGAAGCAAACAATATCTTACCACAAGCTGGGCAGGCATGGAGTCTGACAGAGCAAAGCTCGGGCGATCTTATTATGGCGTATACACATCTAGAGTGACCAGTCCTCCTCATTGAGAACGAAGTCGTCTGTAACGAAAGCTTGCGGGTACAAGCCAGAGTCGGAAGTTGTAGGTTTTCATGTATACCTCTCTAAATCCATTACCACTCTCAACTCACATCAGACCTCCTCGACTCTACCTACTTGGGAACAGGGACCTTCAGCAAGCACATCGTATCAGACACTTTCTAGGCAAAAGAACAACTCTTCTTCCTGCGTTATACACCGTACTGTACCCACCCGTGGCCATATATCTCAAATGAGCTTGATCCCTGCCGTCACCTGCTTCATCTTGCTCCGCACGACATAGGTAGACAGATAGTGCCCGGACCCTCAGATTAAACATCGCGGAAGAGGAGGCGTTTCAACTGGCCTCTTTCATTCCATTCCGCTGGACCTTCTCAAAAAAAACTTCTTACCTACCTATGCAACGGCCCGTCCAACATTGGTTCATCTCCGCGACGGGAAATCAGTCTACCACGTGTGTACACTCCTCAGGGATTGTGCTTATATGAAGGATACTTGCAGTATCTCACGTAGTATCTAGGTATTCTTGATTCAAATGGTCTGAGCTTAAGGGGAAAGTGACCCTATTGTTTCGACGGCTACCAACCTAGCAAGACAAACACTCGGGAAATTCCACGATAATTATATAAAGCACTTCTCACTTCAAAATACGTACCTGACGATTTCATGCGGGTTGGACATTGAGCTGAGTGCGGATCACGAACTGACAGTTTATATTTTAAGTGTTAGGCTTGTTCGAACCATTCTTCATACCACCTCGCCCGTAAGCGTTACATACCTCATATTAAAGGGGCTTAGGATGCAAAACTACGGACTTGAGGAAGTTCCCATGGCTGTCATTCATGTTGTATAGAAGTCACACACCCACATATAGGTCTCGTTGGTGGTGATTCTAGAGTTCCCATTTGAGCTCGGTGAGGAGCAAAGACTTCATCTTTCTTAGAGCCTGTGTCTCTTTCTCACTTCGAAACTTTTCGTCGAAAAGCAACCTGGATGAGACACAAGGTTGTTAAATTGTTCGGACCCTTCATTCGGTTACGGGCTTACCGAGATCACAGATATGACGTCCGAAAAGACTCTGTCAATCATGACTGTCTTCCTCGATTTTAGATCAGTTGCAACTCAAGGAGATGTAGTGAACTTGATGAATGGGAACAGTTAAACATCGGTCTCCTAATCAGCAATTGAATGACCAAGCCATGACAAGTGGTGCATATGGTGAGCAACCACTGCAGTGAGAGGCTTGTCAGAAGGTCGCTTCAGTCTCACCGTCTCTCAATCATCTACTTATTATACTGGTTACAGATTTGTATCAGCTCCTGGCATTTGGTATACACTACTGTGCAGCGCATACGCACAACCAAGGGCCAATCTGCACTTTCTTCCTGTGATAGCATCATGTTGAAGCATAAAAGTTGAGATTTGGATGAGTAACTATCTGCTCACCTCGCAGGTAACACTGGATGTTTCTCAGCGTGCACTAAAGTTACAGATGACTCAAGGCAACGCACTTCCTCCACTGTTAAGCCACCATTTCCATATGCGATACAGTAAAGACATCGATAGAACTGACTTCTTCCTCCTAACAAGCGTCCCGCAGACCACAAACAGCTGGGCCTCTCTCGCAGCTTACAGCATCTGCAGATTCATCACTGCACCCCTGACTTGCTCTACGGTCGCCAATTTTGTCTGCGGGTTCAGGTGAGCTTGGCCTCAGGTGGATGGCTCGGTAGTAGGGAACACGGTGTTTTGGTTCGCCTCAATCTTTGGTACAGCTCCAAAGCGGTTGTTGCCCTGGTCCCAGATCTGCTCATCGCGTTAGCAACAGTTTCACTCCCTCGGAGATGTGTGAACTTACAGCGTAGATGGACTTGAGGAATGTATCACCCAAGATATCGAAAGTCATAGTACCCCTCGACTGCACACCACCGTACCAATAGTCATTATCGGCCGGTGCTAGCAACAGATCCTCCTTCTGAATGGTAAACTGCTTCCCACCAACCGCGACACTCAGCTGAGGAAGTTGATCAGTTGTGATAGTGCTCGGGATGATGTAACCTTGGTATTGGTAGCTGTACTTTGAGCCTGGGATCTTTGCGTAGAGTGCTTTGCAAACAGTGTCTGAGACGAGCGCCAGTGTGGTGCCAGTATCAGCAATTGCGGTGTTCCCACTCACAGGGACATTCTCGCCGTCGACTGTAGCGCTCTCACTGGGAAACTTCCAGAAACCCTCCGAGTTGTCGATGGGCGTCCATGCGATATCTACTCCGGAAGCTTTGACGAGATCCTCATCGATCCAGCCGAAGGTGTAGAAGGATTTCTCCGCTGACTCATCATCACGAGCACTGTAGAATGCCGATGTGAACAGCTCAGTCTCCTTAGGAATGTCCTCCTGGCTGATCATGTTCTCGACAGGTGTGGGCTGTGGATCTGGTTTGCCATCGCTCTCGATGGTGTTGATCGTGGAGAAAGCAAGTCCAAGAAGACCGTCAGCTTCGCCGGAAGAGAAGGCACTGGACACCTTGTTGGCAAGTTCGATGGCTTGGTTCTTGATCTGAAGCCCACCAACGGTAATGACATCCGTGCCGACGGTGCCCGAGGCGGTGCTTCCATCGCCATACTGGATCTTCCAGGTCTGATCGGTCTTGCTCGCCTGGAAGGTCTCCGACTTCTTCGGGTCGAACTTCTTGGCATGAAGAGATGAGCGGATCTTGAAAGAAATTGTTCAGTCTCATGCCAGAAGAGAAAAAGAAAGGGTTAAGTACTCACCCAAAGATCAGCGGATCCTGTGTCAAAGTCAAGCTGGACCTTCTGTTGCGGGGTGCCAATGCCAATCTCGCAGAGATACTGAGTGTCGTACTGCTGATCCTCGGCAGGGACAGGCTCGTTGTCTTTGCGAGGATCGTCCGGACGTTGCTCGGGTGCCCTGACCAGCTGCTCCCAGTGGCGAGTGTAGCCGCGACGTTGGGACTCCTTGGTGACATCGGTCTTCTTCAAGTGGAAGAACCTGGACTCCTCGGTGGGATTGAAGGCGTAGCGAGCCATTGCACTGACGTATGCCTTGGTGCCATTGAGTTCATAGCCGGGCTTGCGAACAGCCTGGACCTTGTGGAGGCCAAGGTCCTGACGGAGCTTGGACTGGACTTGGTACATAGAACCCATGGCGACCGATGATGCCTTTCTGAAAAAGGGCATATACACTGAGGGGGGTCGAATATGTGAGGTTTGAGGGGATGAGATGTGTCTCTCGAACGAACAGTTGAAAGCGTATGCGAGAAGATGGTAGGCGATATGTATGTAGAGGTAGGATTGTGATGGAACAAACCAAGCCAAGTTCCAAGGAGAGTTGAGGTGATGGGGGGTTATTATACTTGACGTTACAGACAGCCGAGCCGGCAACCGCAGTTCCCCCCACGAAGTGACCCTGCCAGAGGCATCATGACGACGGGAACTACCCGGAGAAGGAGCAGATCTCTCAAGCGGGACTCGGGGTTAGCGCGGTGGTAGACAGGACACTAACGCTGGGGCTACCTTATCCACTTGTTGGGCTGGCACAGCTGTCATGGAGAATCATGGAACGTCATCTTCGGGCCTGGATTAGAACGGAATGCGTGATGAATGGTTGAGTGACACATCCACCCGCAAAGTCTTGTTCGTCATAAGGTAGGTACCATGGTGGAACTGAGCTTTCGTCATTGTCACCGCCCTTGATCTCGTGCTACTAAAAGCGGCCGGAAGGACTCCCGCGAACAGGTCACGGTGTGACTGATAATGGAACCTCCAAAGACTCGTGAGAAGGAACGGGTTCCTGGCCAGGTTAGCGGTCTCTCCGTGACGTGATGAACCTAATGGAGGAAGGAAGGAGTCGCCGGGTTGCTGATACCGATGGGCAGGGGCAAAAGTTGACCTTATCTCGACGGGAGATTTTGGGTGTGGGGGCTGCTTCTCAGTTGAGGAAGGAACGTCTGTTGTTGTTTCCAAAGCTTTCCGTTCGTCAACCGATGAGCCGTACCGTGATGCCTTCCTCGAGACACTTCTGGACAGCACCTTCCCTCTCAACACACAACGGAATCTTCATGACCTTCCCCGCTATCCTGTCTGATTCCGGAGAATATTTCGTTCCCCGAATTGCGCTTGAATTCTGTAGGGCGGGTGATTTGGGCCTTCGGATGTGTTCAGCAGTCTTGTCCGGTGATGATCAGAAATCGGAGAGTTTGTAAGGTTTGAAAGGGAATATGGAGCTACCAACCCAAACAAATCAACCCACAAGATGCTTGAAGCGAGAAACATGTGGAAACAGACAAGGTGTTGAATCCTCATGTAATCGGATTCCCGTCTTCACGCAGTATCACTCAACTCACGAGTGCTCGTGTCCACTGTTTGTTCACCCCTTTTCCTAGTGCCCATTTTTGTTGCCATGGTAACGGACCGCGAAGTGCCCGAGGTCCGTTGTTGACATGCTTCATGACAAGTTGAAGCATTGATACCGCAAAGTCCCATCTCGGCATCCTTTCCCTTGGTGCCTTTTGGATGAGACGCGCGGTTAGTTGGTAGCATCGTGGTGGATAGCAACCCTCGTCGTCGACGGCCGATTCGACACATGGGTGAAACACGGCGATTGATGAGGTGACGCTGATAGAATAGCCAGCCAGGCACGACCCAGCGAGGCGCCGCAGCGGCACAGGGCGGGGATAAGCCCGGGCCCCCGAACCCCGCTGGGATAACCCAACTCCGTACCTTCCAGGTTCCTATGGTGACGGGTATGATGAGGACGGACTTGCTCTTCCAATCTTCGGGCACCTTCTCGTTCCCGTCTGGCGATTGTGCCTCCTCAACTTCACCAGGAAGCAAACGTGGAAGGATGTCGACTTGTCATTTCCTTTTTCCAAGATGGAAGCACATGGTGCTTACCAACAAGCTGCGAATAGTGGCATCCGGTTTGGGGCTCAGCTCTCCAGTGGAACGCCTGGAGCCCTGAACATGCTCCCCAACACCCCGTCTCAGCCCGTATAACGTCCGTCAAGCGACACGTGTGGAGCCGCTGATGTGGGCTGGAACCGATCAACACCATTTTAGCGGGCTCGGGGGGATCCCTGTGCAATTCCAGGGGATGCAAATCGGCAGTGCCTGTTTCCGCCGATATGGACAGGGCACTGGGCTTGGTTGATGGCGTCGTTCGCTAAAACATGGCCAGTGACTTAGGTCATACCCACTGTCAGTCGCAAGTTGTTGCCATTCATAGCCATATTTAATGGCCCCGGCCTTGTTTCCTCCATCCCGTGGCTGAGTTCAAGAAAGCGTGCGCAAGCGTCACTCTTTGCCTCTCGCAGCGGCCGCCCCAAGCAGGTCCCCTACGCCCGTCTGTACTCCCGTCCCGCTGGTTGAGGTATCTTGATCGGCATTGGTCGAGATTAAAGTTTTGGAAACCTCAACCCAACCAACTTCAACCCTCGAGACTACCTCTACAACTATCTACATCCACTTTGAGCAAACGAATATTGCTTCAACATCGTCGCAATCATCATCATCATCAACAACCACGTCAGCCATGGCGGTTCCAACAGATCAACCGCCTGCGAATCCCATGTTCGCTACCTCGAACCCGTCGCGCCCAACGACCGCTGAGAAGGCGAATTCTATAGAACCATCACCACCACCAAGCTTTGTCCCGTCTCGCAAATCGGTTTCGCCTTCGCATCAAGACGGCCCTCGCTTCTCAACAGGTGACAGTGGCGTCGCCGCGCTGGACTTTCAGGGCTCTGTTGATAGCAACAACGACCTTCCAAGCCTGGCCACCATAAAGAAGATCGAAAACTACCATGTCCTCGATCGCGATGGCAAGTCGCACACCTTCCGGAGTCTCTACACTGGCAAGCACGTTGCCCGGCGAGTCCTCATCATCTTTGTCCGCCACTTCTTCTGCGGTGTAAGTTCATGGACCTGGACCCCTGGATGACAAACATCAGCTAACACTTGCTCTCGCGAACCAGTCATGCCAAGAATACCTCCGCACACTCTCTGCCTCCATAACCCCCGACGCCCTCCTTCGTCTTCCACTCTCGACATTCATCGCCGTTGTCGGCTGCGGCGACCCACAGCTCATCAACATGTACGCCCAAGCGACCAACTGCCCGTTCCCCATCTACGCCGATCCCACACGCAAGTTATACCAGGAGCTCGGCATGATGCGCACCCTCGCGCTGGGCGAGAAGCCCGCCTACATAACCAAGAACCTGGTCAAATCTTCGTTGGGTTCCATCATCACAGGTATCAAACAGATCCCCAAGGGGCTAGCCAACAAAGGGGGAGACTTTAAGCAGATTGGCGGCGAGTTCTTGTTCGAGCCGGTGGACATTCAGAGTCCCGTCAACGCCGTACAATGGGAGGACATGGAAAGAACACTGGAAAGGGCAACAAGGGAGAACAATGAAGCGGCTGCTGCCGCTGCTGCTGCCGCTGCTGCTGCCGAGAGGAAGAGGGACAGCTCCGACTCACGGCTAGAACCAGACTCTGACGACAAGGAGACCGGTGTAGGTAGCAACAGCAAGGGGACAATAAAGAAGGAGAAAAAGATCTTCGGCGGTCAAGGACACCGTCCGTCGGAAGCCAGCATCGATGGCAAGAACGAAGAGGACGAGGGCGAGGAGAAGAAAGTGACGTGGTGTCACCGCATGAAGACGACGAGAGATCATGTCGAGATTCCTGAGCTTATGGAGGTGCTGGGGCTTGATGGACAAGGGGAACCCATCAAGGACTCCAGGAGGTGGACCAAGGCGCTGGAAACAAGAAAGGGAACAGGGTTTAGCATGGCGGGTAGGATGAATACTATGAAGGCGGAGGCGGGGGCTTAGGAAGGCTTTATGTGCTCGCCGTTTGGAAGAAAGGGGAGTAAAAAGAAGACGAGGGAGGGTTGGACATCATCGGGGATGACGGGACGATGATGGAGAAAGGAATTGGTATATGATCAGGATCCTTACAAAGGCAGGAGAAAGGGTAGCAAGCGGGTGAAGAAGCTTAGTTGACTTGGCATGGTGCATAGTGGTTTTTATTTCTCTTGGCTTTACTATTCCCACACGGCATGGCGGCTGTTTTTATGCTCGGTTCAGTTTTTAAGCATGTTATTTGAATCAGATTGATACACCCCCGTTTACGTTCATGGGTACTTGCTCGATCGACTGTTCGTTTCCGTTCTGCTTTGGTCATTATCGAACCATTGCCGCATCGGCTTCCTTCATGCTCAGGCATGGTTAGGGGTGTATGTAGGCAGGCGGTCTGGCTACTTCGTCCGCAACACCCATTCTTGTCCTTACTCACTTCGATGACGGTATCCCAGGGGCTGGCTCTACACTCATAGAAACGTTTCGACGACCACAGCATATAAGGACGTAGCAAAGTTGTCAACTGCTGTTTTAGACAGCCAGCTAGCAGAACAGCCCCAAGGAATCAGAGGCATCGCCGCCGCGGTGTGGAAAGGAAGCACAAAGAGGTGGGGTTAGATTCTGAAGTAGAGTATCTGGCGTGACACAAAATCTATTCCGACGGTTTGTTTCATTCAGGCCAGGACGAAACGTTTGACCTCGTGTTACTTGGCATGGCGGCGACGGATCCGACAGGCAGGCAAGGCAGTTGATGGCGATCTAGGTTCTAGATAGACTTGCCTTAAGTCAGCCTGAAAATGTAGCTTTACTGCCTGCCCTATCCTGTCTTGACAAAGCTACGGAAAGCGACCAAGCTTCTGGTTGCCTGATGAGAGCTAAATTACCAAGCCAGTTTTACCTAAAGCACATCTGTAAACATTGAATGACCTATGGACCGGTCTATCTATACATGATACACACTGGTAGGTATGCTTTGCGAGGAAAAAGGGGCTGACTTAGCGCTTCTTCTCTTTGGCCCTGTCCTGGCTCATGTGAGAGAATGACATGACCGGAAGGGGTCTGAGATTGGTGCCCGGGTTTACTGCATCTTAGGTATCTATCGGTTCATGGGAAGGAGAACGAACGGCTCTGTAGTAGAAGAATATTGAGAAAGGATGAGATGAAAACTTCGAGGACTTCAGTCTATCTATGTTTTGGGCTCGCTGCTGGAATGATGTAGTAGGAAGCAAGAACGGCTCGAGGCAAGACTCGGCGAGTGTGTGGAAATCGGGGGTGTCTACAGCCAGAGTTTTCTCATAGGATGGACTCATGTACTATACTATCCCTGGTTAAAAGTTGTGTATGTCGAGGCCGTATAAATTTGGACGGGTGCATAATCGAAGGGCCGTATGTTACTTTCTTTCTACGGGCGTAAATTTCCTCCGAGTCCAGTCCCCGGTCCTTGCCGTCAATTGTATCGGTGTGTCTCGGCTGCGTACGCGAAGACCGCCACTGCCACTGCCCTATGTATGCTGTCTATCTGAACCCCGGTTCTAGATGCGGTGCTCTCTCTCTCTCTATCTGGTTTCTGTGTGAGCTGCGTCGATACCCAACGTATGTATTTCTAACATAACCGGTCAGAAGAACTAACCTGATCAAGGAAGGGCAGTTGGTTTTACCTACACTACCTACACTACTCAACTGCCTGGTTGGTCTCTTACCCCCCAGCCGTACACGACGTCTACGGGTCTCAAACACTGGCGCGGAATCTCGCTTTTTCGGAAGACAATGCTATCCCTGATCATTCGGATTTGATCAAGGAGCAAGCAACGTGGGGGTTTAGAGCCGAGAGGATGATCCAACACTCACTTCTTGGTCGAAGTGTAACTCGGTGCGATATTATATCCCCCATTTTGGGAGACGGACAACGAGGATGAGACATGCTTCTTGGTTGGGCGGGTGTGTAGTGTACGTGTTAGATGGAATTTGACTGGCGGACTAGTAGTGAATTGGTTGAAGATTGAGGTTTGAGGATTCATGTGTGAAGTTGATGCTTTGCTTGGGCCAGGGCTGGGAGAAAGGGAATCGAGACGGTGACTGGAACACAAATTCAGTAAATACAGTCTCTAGACTTGAGGTATAGAATGGACTGATGTTTCTTTTCCCCCGTTGCTCTTTCTATCCTTCCTTACCAGAGGGGCCTTCTCATAGACAGTTTCAGAAGAACAAGATGATACCACAGTACCAGCATTAACCAGTTCCAAGACTGACGAAGCTTTCACTTTTCTTCATCTACTGCGGACAACAAAAATCTTCTCGCTTGGCTCAGCTACCTGATCGAGTCCCCGACTTGTGACAAAAACATTCACACCATCACAATGCCGACCCTACCATCCCAGTGCCTCACCTCCTCCCCCTCCTCCCTCCCCTCAACAACCGGCCTCGGCATCCGCCTCTCCTTCTACCTCCTCTGGTTCGGCCTGGTTCCCGCAACATTGCTTCGGTCCGCCTCTCCAGCGCCCTACACGGTGCTCCGTGCCGCCCATACAATCCTGTGTTATGCCGTCTTGATTGGATTGGCCATGAAAGTGGCGTCTCCCGGTCAGGATGGCGGCGGTGGCCCTGTGTTTGGAGCGGTGGAGGTATACATCGCTACCCTGTTAGTCAGCGGGACGGCTTACCTCATGTTGGGAGTGGTGTTCTGGACTGGGGTTAGAAGGTGTCTAAGTCCTGGTTCTGGGACGGGGAAGAAGGGGAGGAGGGAGGGAGATGGTAAAAAGAAGGGTAGTAGTAGGAACAAAGGAGGGAAGAAGGAGAGGGAAGGGTGTGATTTGCTGGCTATCATGGAGTTTATTCTTTTGCTCATGGTCTGCGGGTTTCAGTTATGGTTTTGGTGTTCTGGGGTTGTTGGACTAGCAGCCAAAAGAAAAGACGAGAAGCTCTGTGGGAAACAATATGGGTTCTTGTTCGCCAAAGCGGACTTGGATAGTGTCGGGTTCAGAGCGTTCAATATTGCGGTGGTGTTGATAGTGTTGGTGGGTGGGATGGTGATGGGTGTGAGGAGTTTGAGTGGCGGAGGAGGAGGCGATGAGACAAAGAGAAGGAAGAAAAGGGGGAAGAGAGATGAGTACGATGTTCCCCCCATTCTCGTTCAATCAATATACCAAGCTTGCTAACCTGTATCCGATAGTCCCTCTAGCAGCTCAACCCTGTCCCGACTCCAACTCCTCTTCAACCTCCTCATCGCCACCACCGTCCTCGTAGCCATCGAGCTTTCCATCCACTGGAACCGTGTTTCGTCGGAAGTCAACAAAATCAACAGCGCCTCACAACTAATCCCGCTCCTGTTCTGCCTCGTCCTCATCGCAGCTTGTATCGTCGACTGGTTTTCAGTAGCACCCGACAGTGGCCACAGAAGCAGCCGTTCCAGCCGGAGCAGAGGCCGAGGAAGCCGTACCAGCGGGAGCGGCAGCGGTGGTAGCGGCAGCGGTGGTAGCGGCAGCGGTGGTAGCGGCAGCGGTGGAAGCAGAAGGAATAGAAAGGAATCCCGTCGTCATTCGCACTCTTCTGCGAGCAGTAGCAAGTCAAGTCCGGGAACGCCGCGGCCGAGTAATATCTTTCCTCCTCCAGCACCGCCGCCTCCAGCAGCCCCACCGGGAGGATTCCGGCCTCCGATGCCACCGATGCCGGGTATGCCACCACCTCCATTTCCTCCATTCCCTGGTGCAGGGCCTCCGGGCCCTCCTCCGCCACCAATGTTCGGCGGCGGCGGACCCGGAACACGCACAGCGAGCGCAAGTGGCAGTCGCTCAGACAGGGGCTCCGATCAGCATTCTGGGCATGGTTCCGGCTCCGACCGATCGTACCACTCCCATTCCGAACACTAAGAGGAACACAGCGAAGAAGAAGAAGGTGATTACCACCCAGACAGCATCGACGAGGAAGAACGCGGTGGTGATGGTTCCGCGCCTCCACCACCTGCACCTGCACCGCCCGGTGCCTTCCCCTTCCCACCACCACCACCACCACCAGCACAATTCCCAGGTGCACCTCCTCCCCTACCGCCCGGCTTTGGCCCCCCGGGAGGAGGAGGAGGAGGAGGAGGAGGAGGAGGAGGAGGAGGAGGGGCTCCGCCTCCCGGTATGATGGGGAGAGGAAGCGGTAGTGGGCCGCCGGCTTTCTTCCCTTTTGCTCCTCCGGGCGGGGGAGCAGGGAGGGGAATTATGATTCCTCCGCCGCCTCCGCCGGCGTTTGGTCCTGGTTAGAGTAAGATTATTCTCGATGATTTCACGACATAATGATAGATAACATGTTTGTCATGGCGAAGTTTTGAATGTTTTTTGTTAATGCATTTGTATTCATTAGGCTGACTGGCCTGTTCTCAGAGGCATGACGTAACCATGTCATATCCCAAATCATGTCGTCGTTCGTAACGGTAATTCCTTAAATCCCAACAAACGCCGAGTGTGATGATGATGTCTACCGGTGTCCGTGAATCCTCCCAGAGTGATTCTTCCAATCCATCCGTCACATCCCATTCTATCCCATAAGTGGTGCTGTACTCCCATTCCAAATGCTTCTGCTGTTGATGTCTTTACGAAGACTTGTCCTTCTGCCCCTTGCCAACGTACTGCGCCTCGTCCTTGCCAACCTTGGAAAAGTCGATATTGGCGGGGTCCGTAGACGCAGGCTCGCGGAGACCAGCGGAGACGCCCTCGCCTTGGGAAACATCGCCAGAGAAGCGGCCGCTGCCGACGTTGACGGTGCGGGCGTCGGCGGATTGCCAGTCGGAGGGGGCGGGGGGGTCCTCGGGGAGGGGAAGGTTCGCCTTGACCTTCTCGATCTTGTCGGCCTTGGACTGGGTGGACATTTCTGGGTGGGTGTTGGTGTGTGCTTAACTTGATATGTGAGGGTAGTCAAGGAGGAGGAAACCTACTGATGGTGATTTTCTGTTTAGACGTTGGTGTGGTTGCTTTGCGCTTGGGTGGTTTCGCTTGGGTGGTTTCGCTTGATTGTGATTGTTGGTGTGTTCTGGTCTGTCAAAAGAAGTCCTGAAAAAGCGATTAAGTGGTTCCTTATATGCCTCCTCAGCTGTTCCTTGCAAACAGAGCAGTCTATGATTCAATGATCGCTTCAATCGAACATGACGTCAGTGACGTCAGTCGCAGCCCTTAGTGGAGATGTTAGTCCCCACCGCTTAAGGCTCGCTCCGGCTGTCCCGCTGTGGGGCTTTGGCAGCGGCGGCCCCGCCAGAGCGCGATGGTTGCAAATGACCAAGTTCACAATGATGAGGGAGATTGAGTGCAATGAGGAGGATTGAAAGCGATAAGGGGGATTGAAAGTGATAAGGTGGATTGGGTACGAATTGAGTGCGATAAGGTATACCTTTCAATCATATTGAACTTGGCCATTTGCAGCCATCGCATCCAGATTAGCGCACGAACTCAATCTTTTACACCTCATTGGTGGGACTTGAGGACTTTATGTGCCGGACTCCAAGACCAAACGTTCCAAACTTCCAACCACCCTTCGGGAGACTACAGAGACCCGATTGTGGTTCGAGGTTGGTCTTGGCGCATGTCTTGGTGCTCCGAGTGTGATCCGAGGTCGGACCCATGTGTGAGGTGAGCTGGAGTGAGCTGGGTGCTCTAGACCCGCCCCAAAGTTCCCAACCCCATTCCCCGCAACCCCACTCCGCAACCCCATACCCCAGAACCCCATTCCCCGCCTCTCTCCACTCCCTACCCGCATTATTGCAACGCTATTACTTAAGTATAGAACCACGGCAATAGAATTTCAGAACTATTTGATTCCAAGTGCAACCTCTCAGCTTCGCTTACCGTCGTCTACCGTGCTGCTTCTGTGGATTCTCGGCCCTTATTCGGTCCTTGGCTGTGCCTCCAACCACTCGGAACTACTTGGCTTGACCATCCGTCATGATCACTCCTCTTCACCCAGAGGCAGTCGACATGAAATCCCTTCGTCACAAGTCGCGGCGTACTTTGTAGTGTATAGATCCCGTTCTAAGAACCCACCGATGAATGAGAGTGTGTACTGACCAAGAAGTGGCGGCCAAAGTGATTCCGACTTTTCACCAAAGCAGAGGAGATACATCGGGTGTCACGAAGAGAGGAACATACACGTACCTCCTACAACACCACTAGAACCAAATCCCATGAAACTCAACACCGGTTCGGTTAGCAGCGCGGGAGCAGCGACTACCGTTAGTCCGCCGGCTGTGAGATCGAGAGCTGCAGAATGTCAAATGAAGGAGTCGGCGTGGTGGGGAAGAGACGGAGACACTTCGGGCTAAGGTGCGGTGTCGCGGGCCGACACCGGGCCATCAAGCCAATCGGCGTCCGCGCTAACACTGACCGAGCATGTTAGTCGCGACTTGGGATTCCCGATTAGGAGAGCCAGTGCCAGGCTTATAGGAAGCTAGGGTGTTTGAGGGTTAGCCGACGGGCAACGCCGCGCACAACGTGGTTTGACATGGAAGTTGGGATTAGAGTTGGGATAAGTTTTTATCCGTCTTGTTGTCCGTTGCTTCCCCATGGGGGAGCACCTCCTCTTAAAGTGAAGCTCATATAAGATGGTCTGTCGTACTCCCTCTTTCCTTGTTATCAACCCTCCATAGCAGCTTTCTCCCATCTTTTACAATCTCAACATGACGAAAATAATACCATACAAGAACGTGCTTCTCGGCTTGTTGTCATTAGCCTCGGTTCTCCCTGATGGTACTATGGCTGCCGTACTGCCTCGTACCGCAGGTTGTGGTTGCCACAGTAACCATCACCCAGGCCCCGAGAACCCGAGCTTCGAAACTGGCGATTTGTCGGGCTGGACAGTCGTTAGTGGAACAGCCTTTGGCAATGCCTCTGTCACCACAACAGCCTCGTACTGGGGCGGCCCGCTCAACCAAGTCGGCAAGCAGTTCCTCTGGGGAGTCCTGCAAGATGGCGAAGCAGCCGTTGGAACACTCCGCTCCAGCACGTTCCGGGCAAGCTCCGTGATGAGTTTCTTGATCGGCGGCGGCTATGATCCCGCCAATCTCTACGTGGGACTTGTCCTGGAGAGAGACGGCACCCTCCTGTTCAGCCAGACTGCAACCAACGACGAGGCGCTCATTCGCATTGTCTGGGACACCAGTGCTTATGCCGGTCAGAACGTTTACATGGTTGTGGTCGATAACAGCACTGCTACCTCCTGGGGCCACATCAATTTGGACGACGTTCGAACTGGCTGCGACGCACTCCACGACGGCGGACTCTCATTCAACGTCCTTGGACAGAACAATCAGCCCCCTCAGAACTCCACCGCTCTCTCAGCTGCTTCACTCTATGCTCTGGACCCGATTCGTCCGCAATTCCACTACACCCCCTACCAGGGCTGGATCAACGACCCAGCTGGGCTGATTCAGTGGGGCGGCAAATATCATCTCTTCAACCAGTTCAACCCCGTTGCCCCTCTCTGGGGTCCGATGCACTGGTCGCACGCCGAAAGCACCGATGCCGTACACTGGAGGGAGCTACCGGTTGCCTTGTACCCGCCATACCCCAACAACCCGCAGGATACCAGTGGGCGCTACACCGGCAGCGCAGTCTTGAACAAAGACACGGGTGCTCTGCAACTCATCTACACCGACGCCACTAATGTAGCATTTCACCCCAAGGCCGTAGCGGAAGTCGTCTCATCAGCAGTGAGCGCCGATGGAATCAACTTCGACCTCTCCAACAGCAACCCCATCATTGCCGCGCCGCCTCCCGACTCTGCCAGTGGATTTCGCGACCCGAAGGTGTTCTGGGACCCAACAGACAACACGTGGAAGATGGTCGTCGGTTCGGGTGATAGCCGTAGCGGCAAAGTCCAGCTCTACAAGTCCACCAGCCCAACCTCGTCCGAGCTCACCTCTTGGGAGTACGTCGGTGTTCTGCACCAAGGCGACGGCAGCAGGGGCATCATGTGGGAATGCCCCAACTTCTTTCCCATCGGGGATAAATGGGCTCTCTTCTACGGCCAAGACAAGGCCAGTGTAGGCTTCTACGAAGTCGGCACCTACAACGGAACGACCTTCACTTCAGAGAAGCTCGGACTGCTTGACGCCGGCCCGGACAGCTACGCCGCCCAGTGGTTCGTGGACGACTCGGCACGCAACCTCCTCGTCACATGGATGGGCAGCTGGACCACGTCCAAGTGGCCCAGCCGGGTAAACGGCTGGGCCGGGGCGCAGTCCATCGTGCGCGAGCTCTTCATCCGCGAAGACGGCGGGCTCGGCCAAAAGGTCGTCGACGAAGTGTCTCTGTTGGCGAGCGGTCCGGCCAAGTCGCTTGGTCGGACTGACGTCCATGGAACCTTCACGGTTGGATCTTCGAACACGGCACGCCTTCAGGCTTCGATTGATCTTGTTGCTAGTACCGCACCGGCTTTCACCATTGAGCTGTTTGCCTCCAAGGCCGAGTCGGTGTCTCTCGCCTACAGTTTTGGCAACCAGACGTTGACATTGGACACCACGCGGGCAGGATATGGCCAAGCTGGGAAATGGAGTGCAACGATTGCGAAGCCGGCTAACAATCGTACTCTGTCGTTGGATATCTTGATTGATCGATCGAGTTTGGAGATATTTGCCGGGGATGGAACGACCATGACGGCGACGGTATTCCCACGTTATCAGGAGTCAAACAACATCAGGATCGTCTGCCATGGAGGTAAGACCGTCTTTGATGATATTGTTCTGACGTCGTTGGGGTCCGCTTGGGAATAAGATAGATGTACATAGACGCGGGTGTGTACCTTAAATTACAGACAGTTCCGACCCGACGATCACATTGTATTTCTACCAATTAGTGACAGAGATGAGTGATGCTAACGTGCACCTTTGGTGTGTGCTATGATGCCGTTAACTATAACCGTTCTATGATCGTATGTGCTGGGCGAAGGCGGCGAATGTGTTTCCGATTGTGGGTGGGAGGAAGGTGGAACATCTGGAGGCAGATATCAAGGCGCTGGAGATTGAGTTGACGGGGGAGCAGATCAAGTATTTGGAGGGAGCGAGTGGGAAGCCGTTTGAGATTGGGTTCCCGAGAGACTTTTTGGGAGATGACCCGACGGTTACTGGCAGCAGCTTGAGGATGGAGAGGACTGCGGCGATGAAGTGGTCTGATAGGAGGAGGTGAGTAGTCGTCAAGAGGCCATTCTCGATGGGGATTGCAACAGTGTTTGCGGAAATAGTATAGATCTGGATATGACAGAACCTTGAAATTTTCTTTTCTTTTACCACTATCAGACATGTGTTTTCTTGCACAAGAAACTACACATTGAAAGGAGGATCAACTACCACACACTCAGACCACCGAAGAAGCCTCCCCTAATACCTCTCCATAATCCAATTCCTCCTCTCCTCCTCTCCCATCTCCGCCAAGAACTCCATCTCAAACTCCTTGACATCACAATACCTCTCCACCACCTCCTGTCCGAAAAACTCCACAAACTCCTCGTCCCCTCTCAGCGCCGTTAACGCCTCCTCCACACTAGCAGGCAACATGTCCTTCACGCCCAACTCCGCCCGATCATTCGGCGTCAGTTTCGCGGGGTCAATCTCGCAGTCTCCCCAGGTTAAATCCTCCCTGTCCATGTACCCGTGGATACCAGCCAGCAGCACGGCTGCCATGGCGAAGTAAGGGTTGGCTAGGCCGTCCATGGCTTTCAACTCCCAGTGTGAGCCCTCGATCTTCCGGAGGGGGGTTTCCCGGTTCTGGGTGCCCCAGGTTACCCACCGGCCGCCGGCCCATGCGCCGTCTTTGAGGCGTTCGAAGGAAGCCGGGTTGGAGTAGGTGAAGGCTGTGATGGCGCGGAGGTGCTTGAGGATACCAGCATAGAAGGGCTCGTAGACTTCGGGCTTATCGCCGCCGGGAGAAGAGATGCTTATGTGCGTGTGGGCAGCGGTGCCACATGCGGTTGAGAAGGGCTTGGGGTGGAGAGTGATCTTGTAGCCGGCTGCGGTGGCGAGGGCGAACATGACATCGCGGGTGTGGAGGAGAGTGTCGACCGCTTGGATGGGTGGGTAAGGGGGAAGGATGAGCTCGAACTGGCCGGTTGCGGACTCGGCATGAAGTTGTTCGACGTAGATGCCCATTGAGTCGAGAGCCTGGACCATGTCGCGCAGGAGCTTGGCGACCTTGGGGTCGGCAAAATAGCGAGAGACAGACCAGGCGTGGCCATCAGTAGTCAAGGTACTGAAACGGCCTGAGGCTTCTGATGGGCGGTGTTTGAGCGGGTTCAAAGAGTTCAAAGACAGTGTTGCCGAGGTATCTGCACCCTCCACTCTTTCGAGCAGAAGGAACTCAATCTCGAACCCAAGCAGGAAGGTCAATCCGTTCTCGGTGCCCAAGTCAACGGCCTTTTGCAGTAGTGTCCGGGGGCACAGGGAAACGGGGGCTCCGGACTTCTCACGGAACTCGCCATACATGCTCACATGTCCTTCAGTAGGACCAGGACGGAGCGAAGAAAAGTCCGGGTGCAGACGGTACTCTCCAGTAGGAGCGATAGTTGGAACAAGATGATCGTTCTGAATGAGACCGAAGACGGCTTTTGGGATGGAAATATCGGTTGACTTGGCTTGGTCAAACAAGGACATGAACTTGCGGAAGGGGACCATGCGCATCCGTGGGGTTGCAGTGTAGTCGTTCCAGCAAATACGGACAAAGTCAGGAGGCGGTTGGTCCTTCAAAAAGAGTTGAAAAAGCTCAAGATCGCTTGCGTAGGGTCCGACCTCGGCACCGGGCTCTTCATCGAGCTCCATGAAGTCTATATCGAGATGGTAGAGCTTATTGGAGTTTCGGAAGAGAATGTCCTGGACGAGTTCGATGGCGGCTTTGTATCCAATGTGGCCTTTGCGGACGTAGTTACTCAGTACCTGGTATTCATTAGCGTTGGTCTTCTGCAGCAGCAATATTTGTTTAACTCACATTTGTGAAAACCTCACGCATCTGGGTGACGGCAAGCAGGTAGGTCTCGGGAAACCAGTGACCATCTGTACTCCACAAAATCTTTGACCAGGGGCAGAGCTCGAGGATCTGTCGTAGGACCTGCTCCTGGCCGTCTTCACTAATACACGGGAAGACCTCGCCAATATCGGCATAGACATGCTCATACACACTGGCAAGATAGCCGACCTCTCTCATAAAGGGGTATCCAGCATGGAGGAGCACAATGGGCACAGTTGGGTATGCGCGAATGAAGTGCTGCAGATGGGCTGGCGATGACTTGGCAAGGGTAATATCGTTGTCTCCCAGTCCTGTATGGAACTGAATAGGCTTCTTGTTCTTGGACGGACTATCGCGGATCAACATGGCGGTACGGTGGACAACCAAGTCGTTGAGAGTGACCTCTTGTAGCTTGGTGAAGTCCAACAAGGCGAAGTTGGCAATGATCTCTGCAAAGGCAGCGCGAGCTTCAACCTCGTTGACGGTGCTGGTGATATCCAAGCCGGTGCGGTAGCAGATGACGGACTTGAAGGCCACCACGTCGGGGTCATCGATGGCTTCATTCATAACAGTATCAAACTCGACAATCCAGTCGTCGTAGGCGTCGTTCAAGACATCGTTGCCAGTCCTTGGCGAGGCATCACACGTCTTTCCAATCCTCTTGATGATGTCGGCAGCGACCTTTTCGATACGCACAATGCGTTTGCACTGGGTACGGGTAAAGTCATTGTGCCAGACCATGTCTTGGGCATCGTCTTCGTTGTCGAGCCCATCGTCGAGCAGCAATGTCTCGATGCCGTCCAGACACTGGGCGGTCCATTCCAAGGGGAAATCGATGCGCTTCTGCTCAATGGCAGCCACAACATCCTCCCACGTGTTGTTACACTTGAGCAGTTCAGACAGCTGTCTGACGGCACGCAGATGGGGGAGCGAGTGGATGGCCGAGTTGACAGCATCGCTATTGTGTGCCTCGGAGGTGATGGACAGCAGAGGGTGCTTGGCGAGAGCTTCGAGCTTCAGGAGAGGATGGGCATGGTTGTCGATGATGGGCGTGTTGCGGATGGCGCGAGCAAGAGCGTCAAGTTGTGAGGGCGTCGCCGACGAGCGAGCACCAACCCAAGCTGTGTTCATCTTGACTGTGTAGTTGGTTGCCAGTTATGATTGTCGTGAAGTCGTGATTGTTGGATGTCCAGTTGGAAGATTCATTAGATGTGGTTACGGAGCTCTGACGCTGAGGGGTTCCATGGTTACAACATAGCGCAATGTGGGAGAAGAGGATCGGACGGTCCCGTCGCCATTTCCCCTTCAGCTGATGAGGCAGGTGCAATGGGATGTCTCTCCCGTGCATTAGCAGGTGGATTCGCCTTCTGTGTTGTCACACAGCAGATTCTGCACAAGAGAGGGGAACCTCTTTCAGCCAAGATTGTTGGACGGACATCTTGGGCAAGGTGAAGAGTGACAACGAGGCTATAGACTTTTGAAATGTCTAGAAAGATGTACAAGGAAGACCCTCAGCTTTAAGAGTTCTAGGAGCAAGCTCCGCCGTGTGGGGTTAACCTCCGCAGCTACCCAAGCATGACCCTAACCCTTGATGAGGTGGGGTAACAAGTGGAAAAAGTGCCGCTTTCAGCTGTTGGTCAACGTAAGGTAACCAACCACTTGCAATTTTCGTTGTTTCTCGTGTCTGTCTGACCAACAACAAAGCCAGAACAGCGTCTTGTGGCTGTCCGCCGTTCAGTGCCGTTCTCGCGCCGTCGAGCTTGTTGATCATGGTGTCCTTGGCAGGAGATCGCCAAATGAACCGAGTTCGGCTCTAGCGTGGGGAAGAAGCTTGTTTTCTAAAAAACATGCCAACCCCCTCGACAGAGAAATACTAGACATATCCAAGTCGATGAGGAGATATGCTATCAAAGGAGATTCACTATGGTAGGATCCATCAACTGCTCTCATATCGATAAATGGCGGTACTTCGTTATCAGGCACATCCACTTGCCGGGACTTGGTAGACCAATGGGTACGCCTTGTTCCCGACCAAGTGTTAGGGATGCGTCATCCTTCCCTCGTGTTTTTGGAGTGAACAAGCTGCTCACACTAACATCCTGTTTATCCCATCCCATCTCCCCGTCGGCAACAACACGGATGTGCGTATCACACCGGCAGAACTACTGCTCACTGCAATGCACTGCCACTGCAAACTTCTCCATGCCCGTGGTTGATAGCCGGTGCACAAAGGATTCTCGTCTACCACTTACAACTTTTTCCCGTTCCATCTTTCCTCCCAAATCACTCCCCATCCATTACCTTGGTCGTTGATTGCGCCTTTGTTCTCGTACCACAACAACCTTCTCCTCAAAACCCGATGGCCACCATCTAATCGAAAATCAACCACTCGTCAACCATCACGCTCGTTTCTTTGAATTTGTTTTCCAGTCGCTCGCTATTGTTAGCCCACCATCATGTTTTCGACATTACCACGGCTCGCCGCCGTCGCCCTTGTTGGGGTTGACGTCGCAAATGCCGTCTATAGTATCGCGACAGTCGGTACGTTTATCTCCGAATCGCACAAAATAATCCCAGAAAACTAACCCATATACGCAGCCGACATCAAACAGACATCAGCCGATATCGCATTCGACATGATGCAATACTACAAAGGAAACTTGAGCGGACAAACACCAGGAATCCTCCCCGGCCCTCCTCCAGCAGGTGATTACTACTGGTGGGAAGCAGGCGCAATGTGGGGGGCTTTGATCGACTATTGGAGGTTCACTGGCGACGAGTCATACAACAAGGTTGTCACCCAAGCCCTCCTCTGGCAAGTCGGTCCAGGACAGGACTACATGCCACCCAACGTTTCGGCATCCCTAGGGAACGATGATCAGGGCTTCTGGGGAATGTCGGCCATGACAGCCGCCGAAAACAATTTCCCCGATCCACCACCCGATCAACCACAATGGCTGGGCCTCGCTCAGGGTGTCTTCAATACACAAGCAAACCCCGACAGACACGACGCTACCTGCAATGGTGGTTTGCGCTGGCAGATTCCCCCGATCAACAACGGATACGACTACAAGAACAGCATTGCCAATGGTTCGTGACAACAACACTTTCCTAGAAAACCTTGAACTGACTCAACATGGTATAGGCTGCTTCTTCAACCTCGGCGCAAGACTGGCGCGCTACACCGGCAACAAGACGTACGCCGACTGGGCCGAAAAGACGTGGGACTGGATGAGGGGTGTCGGGCTCATGGACGACGACTACAACATCCACGACGGCGCCCACGTCGAAACAAACTGCACCGATATCAACGGTGCTCAGTTCTCCTACAACTTTGGCGTCTTTGTCCTCGGCGCCGCTCACATGTACAACTACGTATGTTCCCCCGTTTCCCTCAGGAAAAAGAAGCACTAACACCATACAGACTGACGGCTCCCCCGTCTGGAAGGACCGCCTCGACAAGCTCGTCAATGCCACGCTCGTCCGCTTCTTCCCCGATGGGATCGCCTACGAGCCCGCCTGCGAAGACGCAATGAGCTGCACAACCGACATGCTCTCCTTCAAGGGCTACGTGCACCGCTGGCTAGCCACCACCACACAAATCGCACCGTACACGGCCCCCGTCATTCTCCCCGTGCTGAAAACCTCGGCCGAAGCCGCCATCATGACTTGCACCGGCGAGCAAAACGGCCGCACGTGCGGATTCAGCTGGAAGAAGAAGAAATACGATGGCAGTCATGGCGTGGGACAGCAGATGAATGCTTTGGGAGCGGTTTCTTCCTTGTTGGTTGATCAGCCGGGCAAAGCACCGGTGACGAATAGCACCGGTGGAACGAGTAAAGGAAACCCGAATGCGGGGAGCAACAGTGATAGCTTTATGCATAGTAAGCCGATGACGACGGCGGATAAGGCGGGCGCGGGCATTGTCACATTTTTGTTGTCGGCTTCGGCGTTGGCCACGTTTGCGTGGATGGGCTTTGGTAAGTAGGAAGGCCGGGCCCACCAGACGAGGGAGGAACGTCGGCAGACGAGGAGGACTCTGGTGCCGAAGGGGAGGTTGTTGAGGAAGAAAAGGGATGGGAGGCAGATTGGGAGTGATGATACTTTGGTTGAAGGGGAGAGTGTGGGGAGGGTTTAAGTTTTTTCAGGTCTCTTTTCCATTCTCATTACTTTGAGGTCGCGGTTTGTCCCGCAGACTATTGTAAAGGGAGATACCTACTCTTGTGTTCTCGTATTTCTAGGGCAGGGAGTTTCGCGTTAGCAGGCAGGGTTGGCAAGGCGTTGACGGTTCACATAATCGATGAGTTATGACGGAGACATGGGGTATGATAATCAAGGAACCATAGTTATATTCCACGAATCATAAAGTTAGATATCTTGTCGTACCTCTCCTGTGAATCTCATCATCTCTCGTGTCAAACAATATCAAAGAGTGTTATGTCCACCGGATGTCGTACCCGCCCGTGATCCTCCAGGTGACGCCATCCCGAACCTTAATTCCTCGCCAAGATGCTTGGTCTCTTGGTGGAATTACTCCTCGGCGGTTTGAAGCGTACTGTGTGGGCACTGTTGGGGGGTCAACTCAACATTGGTGTGTGTCGAGCTGAGTTCGAGTCCATGCTTATGCTTGCTTGTCGTGCTCATTTCGTATTCGTAAATATTTTGATACAACATCTATTCTAGTGCGCCTTGCACATGTTGAAGCATGCAGTCCATTCAGTAGCTGCGCTCAGGGGTATTGGCGTTCGGCATGCATGTTAGTACAGCGGGGAAGACGCTGGAAAGTTCAGGGCTGTTTCAATTCCTTCCATAGGTCCCTCCCCGCCCGTCCCCGCGTTCGGGGTTGTTTCATCTTCCAAGGTGCCCTGTTCACCCCCTTACGCACAGGGAAGACAAAACGAGGATTGCAGTTGGGAGTTTTCTGCTTGGTCCCTTGAGATAGGTACCTACCTAAACATCAGCTTCCTTTCCACCTTCAAGACCAAAACGGAAGCTCGATATCCAACTCCATCCAGACAACCACCGACGACCTGTTTATAAAAAGACAAAATGCCCATCCCGTCACCAGACCAGCTCACCACTTTCTCCTCCCTCCCCCCCCTTTCGTCGGACTCCCCACCACCTGTCCCCGACCAGGAGAAAGACAAGAAAGACACTTACCTCCTAGCAACAATAAAATCCAACCTCACCATCACCAAGCCGACCCTCATCCTCACCGACTCCAGCAACCAAGACTTTGCTCTCGTCTTCGATCCCCCTCCCTTCACCGTGCGTAACCCCAACGCCGTGGCCGAGAAATTCAAAGAGCTCGGCCTCAAGAAAGGAAACGCGGTGGTGATTAGAAATGCGAGGAAAACCAAAGCGGAGAGGGAAGGTGGGCAGGGGTTTGTTGTTTTGAGTTCATTGGGTGCTTTGGCAGAGGCAGAAGCAGGAGCATCTGATGATGGGAAGAAGGAGAAGGGAAATGAGGGTGATAGAGAAGAGAGTGGCGGTAAACTTTTGGGGGTGGTGTCAGGGCTATTACAGATGACGAAATGGATGATGGAGCTTCTCAGGCAGAGGGATGAGGGTAGTCTGCCTGAGGAAAGAGAGGAGAAGATGTGCGATGGGAAGTTTGATGGGTGTTTGACTCCTAGGGGGAAGGAGGGTGATTTGCCTGGAGGGGGGTTGAAGAGGTGTCAGGGGTGTGTGGAGGTTTGGTATTGTTCCAAGGTGAGTTTTACTAACCTTTTTAAGCTGATGTTGAGGGACAGGGTAGCTGACTTGAAGACAGGAGTGCCAAAAGAGAAGGTGGATTGCGCATAAGGATGAGTGTAAAGCTATTAAGGCTTTGAGACGGATTTGGCCTAGGCCTGAGGGGGTGGAGTGAGTGAGTTCATCGGGAAGAGATTATGATTGATTGCTATGTGCCACTGCGAGAGAAGAGTATGGAAAAGGAGATATCAAGTTACGAAAAGATAATCAAGCTTACTTCCGTTCCCACCGCCGGCCTCCTTCAGCGGCTTGTCATTCATCGTCTGCCTTGTTCTCAGCCTTCTCATTTCCCTCCACCTCCTCCACCTTCCCCTCTTCTTCCTTCTTCTGCTCCTCCTCCTCCTCCACCTCCTCCTTCAAAACCTCCCGATACATAATATCCGTCCTAACACTATACTTGACCCCCCTCACCACGTCCGCGCCCGCATGAAACACCCTCCGATGCTGAAAGATCAGCACCCTCCCCGTCTTACACTCTACATCATACTTCCTCTTTTCGTCCGCAGACAACAAGGCCGTGGCACCACCAACCAGTTCGGTTTCGTCTTTTCGGTCTGGGGGGGCTTCCGATTTGCAGTCGTTTAGGTAGAGGTGGATGGTGAATAACGTCTCGTTGATTCGGTCCGAGTTGATGGGGTCTAGTTCGCGGTAGGGGGAGTCGCAGTGGGCTGCACATTACATCGTCAGTGTCAGTTTGATGTTTGATTTGGGATTGGATGGGAGAAGAAAAGGGGATAGATAGGTAGAGGGGAAAAAAAAAAAGGAACTCACCTCTAAAGAATTGCCCCTCTCCATACTTCAAAAACCTCATCCGTTTATTGACTTTGACAAACTCCCACTTGCCTGTCCTCCCCTTTTCCCTCCCCTTTGCATTATCCTTCCTCTGCTTACTCTTCTTCCCCTTCTTCTTCCCATTAGCATACCTCTCCACCTCCTTTAGCTGCTCCCCATTCCCATCCGCCAAAGACCGTCCAGTAATTATTTTCGCATCTCTTTCGGTTTTCGAATCCAGCACCGCCAATCTCTCCTCCAACCCGGGAACAAGACAGCACCGCGCCCAAAGCCTGTCCACAACCTCTTGCTGGTCCCAGATTATGCGCGACGAGTTGCGGTAGGAAGGGGTGAGGACTTCGTAGCCCATTCCGACGTTGACTAGGGCGGGGCCCCATGGTGTCTTCTTCTTCCTCCCCTCTGTTTCTGTTTCTTTGCTCTGCTGCTGCTCGTTTGGGGTTTCTCCTTCAACACCTCCCCCCTTGGAAGAAGACTCTTCTTCAGCAGCAGCTGCATCGGGATCGATGTCAACCCATTTTGAGGGGGGTACACTCCCCTCCGCCAACCTCTTTAGAGAATCACACTCCTCCCTGCTCAACACTCCATCCAACACCACGGCATATAATCCCTTGTTCTCCGGTAACTCTGTTTTTTCCCACTCAATCTCCGTCAGAGTTGGGACTGGGGTAACCCCAGGTTCGGTGGCGAGAAAACCGGGCGGTAGTTCGATGGGGACGGATTCGTAGGTGGTTTTAATGGGCTGGGGGTGGGCTTTCTTTTTGGGTGGTTGCTGGGTGGGGGTGACGATGTTTTGGAGTTCGGTTAGGAGGGAGGATAACATCTTGCCGGTCGGTGTTCGTTAGTTAAGGCTTGTTGGGAGGTGAGAGTTTGTGCGAAATGATGTAAGAGTCGAAGGCGAAAGAGCGGTCGGTGATGGGATGTACTTTGAGCGGAGCGGAGTAGAATAGATGGTAAACCGCAGCTTGCTTAGACTGCACGCGAAAGTCAGCTTGGTAACCGTTGAAGGCCAGAAGTAGTAGTGTTTAATACAACATGTATGACCTTGGGATAACTTGAAGATACATATTATAGAGCAAAGTGAAGAGGACAGATCCCATCGACCACACAGCCTCTAGACTAGTCTACAAAAGAGTCACTGGAGGCGCAGTAACTAACCAGTCCCACTCCGTTAGGTAACCATAGAACCGTAGCACTGTACAATCTAGTGCTGGTTTGTTTGTTAACTTGGTACCTACGTACTCCTGCACGGTACACTGACGAGATCTCTTCCGAATTGTCCCAAACCTTACAAGGACTAAATAAAATGCATCAATAAAATTGAATACAGTATATTTTACATAAGAAAAAGCATATTCACAGCATGAAAACGCCTAGGGAAGTTGACCCGAGGTCTCGAGCTAACGAACAAACTATTCACGATGGCTGCCTAGAGTAGCATCCCGGCATACAACTCGGTGACTGGACAGCGATCACTCTTGGCGGTGTAGGGCTGACAGCACTTCGCACTTCACAGGGGATCACTGAGTCAGAAGCGCTTTCAGTGGTGTTGTTTGTTGTCCTTTGTTTCTCCGGGAATAGGGATGACAAGACGGGAGTTGAGAAGACAAGTGTCTTATTGATTCACCGTCACCGTATTTTCTTGGGATGAGAATGATTATGACGACGCCAGGCTGCCGAATTCCTAGGAAAGAGTTAACTGTGAAGTACGTGTCCGAGTTGTGAAGTGTCCTCGGCGATGAGCAGTACAACAGTGAATTGTCATGGGCGTTGCTTGGATCGTCGTATGGGGAACCACAACGGACTGCCCCTTTTCAGGATGTAAACAAACCACTTGCCACAAGACAACCAAGATGGACGAGGGAGTGACCCAAACGAGGCTGGCACCGCAACTAAGAGATACAATAGGTATCTCTCGACGTCTACATCTAGGTAAGTTCTATCTCTAATCACGCAATCATCTCATACACTCTTTTAATCCATAAGTCTCATTCATCCATCCATCATCCATCACCCAACCCCCTTACGCCGTAGCCGTAGCCGTAGCCGTAGCCTTAACCTCCCTCCCCATCTCAAGAACCTCCCTCTCAACCTCCCTCTCAACCTCCCTCTCCAACCTCCTCTGCCCCTTCCTCCCCACCGGCACACTTTGCCCAAACCCTCCCTGTCCCAACCCAAGCGCCCTCTTAACCCTCAACCACAACTCGAAAACCTCCAACTTGATCTCCACCCTCGCCATCTCCCACCACGCCTTCACCACCAGCACCACATTCCCCGGCCTGCTCCACAAACTGCCTCCCCCTCCCCCTCCGCTCATCTCCCGAATTTTTTCCAGTTGCTCATAAAACACGGTACGCATACAATACCTAGCCAAAATCAAAAACTGCCTCACCGGCCCCTGGCTCGTGTGTAAACTCTCATCCAGCGCTCTCGTCAAGTCGTTCGTCTTCAAAATCAACAAGATAATCCTCGGCACCTGCCCCAACATCTGCACCAAATCCACAATCAACCCTTCCTGCAGCGCCGTAGACATGGATTTCTGTTCCGATGCTTCCTTCGGTTTCAAGACGCCTCCGCTGTCGGTGGCGGAGACGACGTTGATGAAATCGCGACCGGTGATGGCACTGGCAAAAAGGGGGAACTTGTCCTCGCCTATGCCTGCGACTTCGTACACGTATTGTTTCATCTTGGGGATATCGCCGTCGATGATGGCGAGCCAGAGTTTGGCGTAGGAGCGCCGGAGGGGGAGGGGGATGTCGCGGTAGAGGCCGTGATCGTAGAGGATGATGTCGAAATTTGTCTTTGCACGATTGGAGCGAGAGGGGTTGTGTCGGATGGCGATGTTACCCCCGTGCGGATCGCAATGAAGGGGCGCGCCCTCGCCGAAAATCATCTCGTTGAAGATCCGTGCCAAAGTGGCAGAGACTTCGTCCCGGTCGATGCCGTGCGAGTCCATATAACTCAAATCGTCGAGGCGATGGCCTGATTCGCAGGCCATTACCAGCAGGCGCTTCTTAGCCCAGAGGACGTCGGGGATGACCAATGGCAAAGAGGGAGCGTGTTGGGAGAAGTGGCGGGAGGTGCGGCGGGCGTTTTCGGCTTCGCACGTGAAATCGAGTTCTTTTGGGAGAGAGATTTCGACTTCGGAGGAGAGCCATTCGAGGTCGTATTCGGGGAAGAAGTACTTGAGGGTTTTGAAGGTGGTCGATGTCAGACGCATGTCGAGGGGCGCCCAGCGCTGGAGGGAGGGGTGTTGGACTTTGACGGCCACGCGCTGGCCGGTTTCTTTGATGGTGGCTAGGTGGACTTGGGCAAGTGAGGCGGCGCCGATGGGCTCGCGGGAGAATTCGGAGAAGTAATCCCAGAGCGAGGTGCCGGTGTCTTGGAGGAACATGCGCTCGATCGACTCGAAGGAGGAGACGGGGCATTTGTCTTGGAGGGGGATGAAGGTCGTTGTCCATTCCGGGGGGAGGAGGTAGTTCATTGCGCTCTGTTTTGTCGTCTGTTAGCATTTTCTCGCCCATCTTATAGTCTCTCTCTGTACCGGGCGGGTACTAACCAAATGCTGTCCCAACTTGATGAAAATCCCACCACTTTTCTCCAACACTTCCAGCGTCCGATCCGCGCACCGCTGATGACACTCCCTCAGCAACCGCTGCTTCTCCTCCGGATCCTCAGTCTTCTCTTTTGCGTTCAACGTCTTCCGGTAATCGTTCACGCAAATCGCCAGCGCGCTCGCCACCCTCCCCGTCCTCTCGACCGCTTCGTATGTATACTTGACATCGTCTCCAAATGCCAGCAATCCCGTGGTCGCTGCACCTCCACCAGCCGCTAGCAGCACTGTTCGTCGGCCGTTGTTTGTGGTTTTCCCGTTGGTGTTGCTCGAGGAGGAAGAAGAGGAAGAACCGTTCGAGCTTTGGTTGCTATATCGTTTCGAAGAAGCGGAAAACGATCGTCGGGCAAGTGTCGAGTTATAGGAGGATGACGACGAAGAAGAAGAAGAGGCAGAAAGTTGGCTGCGACAGCTTGCGCACGTCCACCCGTTCGTTGTCCTGCCGCTGCCAGTTCGTCGGAGAGGCGCATGGACATGGTTGAGCGTCTGCAGGCGCCTGAGCGCAGCGAGCGAAGGGAAAGAAGTCTGGGCTGGCATATTATAAGAACAAGAAGAGCAGTAAATTAGGTCGTTCGTCGTCGTCAGGTTATCGTTAAATCATGAACTGGGAAGATGTCGTCCTTGACATTGCGCGCGCGCAATTAAGAGATATGGCCGTAGTAGGAATCGTATATACTGTAGAGTTTCTTCGCCAGAGTTCAGAGTCTAGCGGTCGGCGTTGCGAACGGATGGACAAAGTACAGACGAAAAGAAAGGGGTTCATCCAAAATTTAAAAAAAAAAAAAAAAAAAAAAAAAAAAAAAAAAAAAAAAAAAAAAAAAAAA
>RAOO01000112.1:0-87348 GCA_009805345.1 Neurospora sp. FGSC 26628
GGGGGGGGGTGGGGGGGGGGGGGGGGGGGGGGGGGGGGGGGGGGGGGGGGGGGGGGGGGGGGGGGGGGACTGAGAGGTGGTGATCACTGATCAGGGGGTGGGGACTGGAGGTGAGGTGATGAAGGAGGTGGTAAAGGTGGTGGATGGAGGAAAACCCGACATACAGAAAGGAAAGAAAACCGAGCACAGTTGAAACGAAGAATTGGAGGCGATGAAGGAAACCAGACGGAGGATAGTGGGCTGAAAAGGGGTTTATACGAGAGGGACATACGAAAGAGGACTCACTTGGTACTAGGCCTACAACTGGGATGTTCAAGTACAAAGTACATAGATACGACCGTTGGTGTTCTATGAAAACAGTCTGCTTTCTACTACTTTCTCTTTTTCCCATCTTTCCTCACCCCATCTTCACTTCCCTTCGTTTCATCAAATACCACGTCCCAATCCTAAACCCCCAGCCAGCCCCAATTCTACGTACCTCTAAATCTAAACTCCCGTCATACTCTATAGAACTTAATCCCTTCACTACCTACCATAATCGAGGCCATAATCACTTACCGCTCCCATTACCACCACCACTACCCCAAGACCATGATTTCTTCTCCTTCACTTCCGCCTCCTTCCTCTCATGCTCAATCGGCACGGCCATCAACTCAAAATGCTTGCTGTGGTCAACCAAGCTCGGAATTTTCTTCCACTCGCTGTACTCGAAGTGTTCGATGAATCTTGATTCCCTCCCGGGTTTGACGGAGCTGTTTGGGAAGGGGGATTTGTATGGTGTGGT
The DNA here is from genome assembly GCA_009805345.1 of Neurospora sp. FGSC 26628. Taxonomy (NCBI): domain Eukaryota; kingdom Fungi; phylum Ascomycota; class Sordariomycetes; order Sordariales; family Sordariaceae; genus Neurospora; species Neurospora sp. FGSC 26628. The sequence continues at coordinate 785 of RAOO01000112.1, forward strand.
TGTGGTGGGGGGGGATTGAATGTGGTGGTGGTGGACGCGATGTTGTGGGAGAAGGTCCCTGAGGGGGAGGAGGATGCTATTTTGTGAAGGGTGAGGGGGAGGTGGTGAGTACGGTGTTTTTTTTTTGGTGAAGAGGAGAAGGGGGGAGTTGATAAAGGGGCAGGAAGAAGGGAAGCGGCTGAAAAGGTTAACTTCACTTACAGCCTCCTGTGGTGGAGGAGGAAGTTGTGTTGTTGTTGGTTGTTGAGTTGGAACTGGACATGGTGAGTGTAGTTGTCTCTCAATATTGTGGATTGGTAAAAATGCTAGCCTGGTAGGGGGTCTTGTTTTCCTGTGACGACGCCGATGGTATTGATAGTGACCGAGATCTTCTTCCTGGTATACTCAAGCGAGTTTGTCGACTAATGTCAAGGAAATTCCCTTCCAATAGCATACCCATAGACGGTGTTATATCTCGAGGATACAGCATTCGAAATGCTCAATCTTCCCCCCATTCCCAGTAAACATCCATTTCAGAACTTCTGCGTTTGATGTTAGCCATCAAACCTCGATGTTGGGAAGTAAAGACTGCTTCATAAATCCCACAATGGGACAAATGGAAGAAGGATGACAGGCAAACTGTCGGCTCCGAAACACTCGACCTGTTGGATGACCAAGACTCATTTTCTTTTCACAGAAAGTGGCCGTGAGAGACACCAAACTATGATTTCTCTATGCGTAGACCTTTGTGAGTTGCACCATACAAGGAGGTTTGGAAGTCATACTGGTCTTCTGAGCAGGCCTGAATCAAATAATCGTGATGACACCTCGAGGACCAACCTTCAGTAGATGTGTTCGTCTTCCTTCAAGTTGGTGTGTTCAAACATACATCAAGTTAACGAGTCCTGAGTCGAGGCAAGAGCCACCACCCATGGAACTGCACCCTGAGCCATCTGAGAGCGAACAGCACTTTCCAAGTTTGTATCCGTCGGCCAAATTGTTCTTGCTGCTTCTGACACATGGAAACCCATCAGTCCTTTCCATTTCTTTCTCTCCATGGCCGCTCCTTCTCCGACCCGAAGACACGGAGTACAGCACGCAGCATTGATTGCTCTTCCCCTAATACATCCTCCTCACAACTCTCACTTCCAAGTACAATGAATCAAGGCATGATTCACCAGCAATCATGAGACACACACACACCTCTTCTGCAAACCAGTTCATCTTATTTTCAGCTACAAACGCACTACACACTAAGCTCACTGGGTATTTACCTTTTTCTCTTAATCATCTCCCCTTTTATTTCGAGCTGCGTGAACCATCTTCACTCAGCAGCCAGCACCAGACCCATTCCCCAACACCATCGTTCCGGGTATTTTGTTCCCCCTCACACCCCTCACACACACACATGATAATGCAAATGGCCGCCCTTTAAAAGACAATTAATGACAACGCGCTCATATACTAAGCATTGCTCGCGCGCTCGCTCTGTAAACGTCGCTCGCTTGGTCGCACATGCTTAGTGACCAGGGACAGATAGACTGAAGAGGGAAACAGAAGACAAAGTCTCGCTCATATCAAACAGACAGACTGGGAAAATACGAGAAAATAAGAACAGATGCAAGGGCAGAATGGAGAGGGAGATGTTGTTATCGATGAGCCATCACCCATCGACCGGATGAATTAGTGTCTCTTTGAGTGTTTTGGAAAACCCCATCACAAACCGGTAATTCCTTCTTTTTCCCAAGGGCTGTAAGGTGGCGACTCGAAATCACTTGACAAACCACTTATATGGTAATAGATAACCCCGGGTATTTGTTATCCCCTCATGCACATCCTCTATTCACCGTTTCTCCCCCGTCTGCCCAGTCCTATGCCGGGCCGTAAAAAAGCAAAGTATGAAAAGGCAAACCAGAGTGTAACACACCCTGACACACGGCTCCCGATGCACGAAAAAAATGGAAGCGGCATGCCAATAAAATGAGGAAAGGGCGTATATCACTGGGCCTAAAGGTGCCCCCAAGAAGTTCAAGTGTAAATGGACAAAAAACAGCCCCATATTGCATTAAAGGAATACCCACCAACGCCAGCCATGCTTGGGAATCTTATCTCGTGGTTCTCGTCTCTCGTTAAGCGGCGTTTTTGAATAAGAAAAGGAAAACAGGAAGAAACTTTATAGACAGGAGGAAATGTGAAAGGGGTAATTATTACGGCCCCGCCACGGGACCAGGTGATGCTTCGCTGAGAACGAAAATGAAACCAAAACATGCAATGTGTCCAGCATGGCTTCGACGAGCGAGGTTGACTCAGCTTGTCGCCCCATGGTGACCAGGTATGAGGTGTGGCTGTGTCGCGGATGTATAGACTCGCTAAACACGGATGCATCGTTAAGTGGGTCGTTAGGAGGCCTCATGTACTGGCTCGTACCCTAAGTGGCAAAGAGTAACTTGAAGACAGCCTCGAACGCGAGGCATATGAGGCGGATAGCGGTTGACCATTGTCTCTGCGTCCAGCGATTGGTTGTATCGCCGCTGTTCGCGGGTCGTAGGCACTGTTGTGATTGTCCTCCTCATGGGAATCATCGCTAGCTTCGTCATGCAGAGTTCCCTCTGATCCACTGACTGAAGCGCTGCTGTCATCATCCGAGTTCGAGCTAGTACCCCTGTGAGAAGTGGTGTCTGACTCGTTGTCCGGCGTTGAAGTACCGACGGTTGGGCTTTTCAGCCCCGTCTGCAGAATAGCGGATGAGACCATGCTGTCGTAACCATCCGAGTGATCGTCGTCTCGTGAGAGGTTGGCTCGACTCAACAATTTCTGAGCCTTCAGAGTGGCTTTTAGAGCGTGCTCTGCCGCGCGCTCAGCACGGCAATGCTTCTCCCACATGGAAGCATAGCGACCGCCCAGAGCCAGGAGCTCTTGATGCGTGCCTTTTTCGACCATGGTGCCAGCGTGAAGGACGATGATTTGATCCGCGTGTGTGATAGTTGACAAGCGATGCCTGTATTATATCTCGTTAGCAAAAGATCAAGTGATGATCACGACAGGGGCCACTTACGCAATGATCAGGAGCGTACGGCCCTTGCCGAAATTGCCGCTGATTAGCTTGGACTGGATCTCCTGCTCCGTCTCACCATCCAAGGCCGAAGTGGCCTCGTCCAACATGATGATTTGGGGGTTCTTCAAGATTGTGCGCGCGATAGCGACACGTTGCTTCTCACCGCCGCTCAAGCGAAGGCCACGCTCGCCAACTTTGGTGGCGTAGCCGTCCGGGAAACTCAGGATGCGGTCGTGAATAGCAGCGGCCCGGCAAGCATCATACACATCTTCCTCTGTTGCGTTCGGGTTCGCATATTTCAGGTTGTACATGAGGGTTTCGTTGAACATGATAGTATCTTGCGGAACGACGCCGATGAATCGGCGGACGGAGTCGATGGTCAAGTCTTTTACGTCATGGCCGTCCATCTGGATGCTTCCCTCCTGGCAGTTGTAATACCGGAACATCAAGCGGAACACGGTGGACTTTCCGCCTCCTGACTCGCCGACAAATGCGGTAGTAGTTCCGGGCTTGCACTCGAAAGACAAGTCATGTAGAGCAGGCCTGCGCTTGTCGTACGAGAACCCGACGTTGTTCCATTTCAGATGGCCGCTGCAGTGCGTCAAGTCCAGGACGTCAGGGTCGTCGATGACGGAAGGCTGGATTTTGAAGAGTTCGAGGAGTCTCTCTCCAGAGATCATGGCTTGCTGGATGGTCCGGTAGAAAGTACCAAAGAAGTTGAGTGGTCCTTGTAGCTGGCCGAGATAAGTGATCAACGACACAAACTCACCAAGGGTCCGTGTACCTTGGCTGACCTGATACGCGCAGGTCATCATGATGACAAGAAAGCCGCACATGAAAACCATGGACTGGCACATGTTCATGTGATTCATGCCAAAGGTCACCTTGGCTTCGGCTGCCTGGTAGTTGAGAATCGCATTGCGGTAGCGCGCAAACTCGTACTTCTCGGCGTTGAAGTATTTAACCGTTTCGTAAGACGTGATCGAATCGTTCTTGACAGCCTCTTCCTCTCTATCCGCATTGACCATATCGCGTCGCTGGTCAGCCCTGGTTGCCGCCATGCGGATCGTCAAAAACAAATAGTAAAAGGTGATAACCGAGACGAACAAGGCGTACATGGGCCCGAACTTGACATAGAAGAAGATGATGGCGATGAAAAGGTCGATAAGCATGGGAACCACTTGGAAAGTTGTCTGCTCCAGGAACTGGTTGATGGAGGCTCCCTTGTTGAGGGCCGAAAGGACCTCTCCAGTGCGTTTTCCAAGGTGGAAATCCAGTGACAAGGAATGCACATGCTCAAATGCAGCTGTCGTCAATGCTCGGTAGGTATGCTGCGATACGGGAATCCAGAGGATCGACCTAAGAGATCCAAGCAATCCAGAAGGCCCTTGAAGCAGCTTGTATAGTACCAGGAGTCCAACCTGCATCCACGGCATTGTGAAAACACCGTCCTTCGGCTCCAGTGTGTCTGTAACCCTGCCCATCTGAGCGGGGACCGCAATGTTGACAAAGCGCTGGAGGAGAACCAAAACAAAGCACATGAGGATGATACCTTGGAGCTTTAGAGAATTTGCTGGCCAAAGATATGGGAAGAAAACCGAATAACCGCGGCAGTATTCGAACCAGGTCTTGTGAGGAAGTTTCTGAGGTCGGTAGAATGCCGCTTCCGCATCACGCTGTTGACAACCCGCTTCCCCGGCGCCATTTCCGCTCCCAAATCCAGAGTCGGTCCGTGGAAGTCTGCGATCATTGCATATGTTGGAGCCGGTACGATAATTTGAGTGATTTCCGTTTAGCAAAGGACTTGACTCGTCACTGTCGGAGCGGCTTGCTTCTTCATCGTATCGCTGTTTCTCCTTGATACACTTCCTGGACGTAAGAGCAGCATAGGTGAACACCATAATCGTTATGATTAGAATACGGACGGCACCAATGCTGAGATCCACGAGGTCCCAACCGTCTGGGCCATTGGTGAGTTTCGGTATCGGGTCCTGAGCGCCAAGGGTGGAGTAGTGACTCCCGGTAACAATGAGGGCGAATGATAATAGGACGACAATTTCGCCGCCGAGGCCGAGAACCCATGTGATGAAGTGGACGATATTCGGGCTGTTTTCCCAGTCAAACAAAGTGATGAGAACATATACGTAGAAGAAAGCAGACCCAGCAACGTAGACCTTTAAAAAGCGGAGTTGTAAGTATATCAAGCCAATAGTTTGACAGCCCATTTGGACCAAATACTTGAAAGTGGGAAAGACTTACGATGCGCTGTTCATCGCACCACCAATCGCCCACCTCCCCTTTCACTCCGCGAGCTGACAAGGCACGAAGGGCGATAGCAGCACCGTTGGCAACGAATGATAGTACAAGGCCAGCCGAGAGGTACTGAAACACGGTCTTGGCCACGCCGCCGTTGTGAACAAAGGGTGCTTGAGTGTCGTGGTGCTCGCGCCTTCTCTTGGTAAAGGGCAGAGGTTTGCCGCCGGGGCCCTTGACGGTTGGGGCAACCACGTCCTCCTCGGTCTTGGAAGTTACGATGCTATGGATGCCGGCTGAGATGATGAAGGCGAATAATAGAACGACTGGATAGCATAGCTGAGAATTCCTAAAGACGACTTCGGCAAGGCTGGGCTGAAAGCCTCGTCCATCCTTGCGTGCGTCCATATTGGGCCTGCACAAAACTGAGGGTTAGATGAGGGTCGGTAGGGTGGTTGAGTAAGAGGAGTTGGGAGCAGGTGAGATAGAAATAAAGGATGAGGTTGAGAAGAAGAGATGTAGTAGCCAAGGTGGGGAGGCAAGGAGTACCTCTTTTGGAGGTCAGGGGATGGAAAGGCAGAGCAGGTGAATGGTCAGAAGGTGGCACTGCATGCTAGCTCAACGAGCCCAGGCAATGCTTGACGGAAGCTAACATACAGGATTTAGAGAGGAGAGGAGAAGACGACGAGGCAGAGGCAAGGCCGCCAGAGCATGACCCTCGGGACCCTCGAGATTTCCTTGGCGATTTTGAGTGGTGGTCGGTCGGGTTTAAGTGGACGTTGCGGTCGAGGTTCCGGCTGCGCGCAGTGGCGGCAAATTGCAACCGAACTGGCAAACTGAACGTGGACGGCGGCAGAAGAAGCGAGCGTATGTTTTGAATAGAGAGGCCGAGCCTGAAGAAGGCCAAGGAGACCCGAGAGATAGGCAGATGGTAACGTTAGGGTAGGAAGAGAAGTATGAAGCTGCAGACGGCTACCGGGGTAATGGCGTAGCAGGGTCGGCGGGAGTGTATATTAGAGACGGGACGATGTAGATGAGATGCCGTGCTCGCCCACTATCGCGCTGCGTGTGCGCGTGCGTGTCTCTGGGTGAACCCTCGAGGCCACTTCTGTCCCGCTGCTGTACGCTTTTGGGTCGATGGGTTGTCGTGCGTCACGGTTCAAGTTCCCGTCGACTTGAGCACCGAGACCGAGTCCAGTAAAAGTACTGCAGAGAAGTACCTCGATCAAGTCGGCGGCCTATAGATGGTGGGGCAGCGCCGCAGGCGGGAGCAGGTGACGGTGTTCCAGGTTGGTGGTGCGGCTTTTGCCACTTGAAGGATCTGGGGCCGATCCGAGTCAAAGAGATGCCGTTGCTGCTGATGAGGCCCAGCTGAGAGGCAACCGCCTGGTTTGGAACTTGATATTCGAAGCCCTGGGGCCGCTTGAACCGTCGATAACCTGCAAGCCTATGGATTTCTAAGCGGCGTCCGAGTCCACTTCCACTTGATGGTCAGGGCAGGTGCGACTGAGTATTGCACGGTAAGAGCGGTGCTCTATCGGCTGTATCGTGGCTGCCAAAGAGAAGCTCGAGAGGCCAGGATTCGTAGATCCGGACGGGATGCAAGCCTACCGTACAAGAGGTAGTTGTACTGTACCAAGTACCCGAAGCACAAGAAGCACAGCGGAGATCAAGGACAGGTAGGGCAGCCCTATGGAGATGATGGCGAAGGACCCCGGGGGGAGGGGGAGGGGAGGAGAGGAGAGAGTAAAACCAGAACGAAAACGAGCGTGGTGAGATGGAAAATGGAAGTTGAACAAGAGGTGAGGTTGTTTGGGGAGAGATTGGAAGATAGAAAGCCGCAACAGCTTTCAGACGAAAGAAGACACGGGACGGCAGACGGATGCCATGCCATGCACCACCTCACAAACGGGACGACGGAGGGTGAACTAGGTAGATGAGGATCCTCGTCCCAGCGAGGTCTCGAAGCCCGGCCGGTGCATGGAGGCCCTGAGGTATCCAATGTACCGTAGAACTAAGGTACAATAAGTACAGCTGAAGGTGCCGGGCCGGAGCTGTCGTCTTGAGGAGGACCCGTACAACCTCCCCGCCATTGAACATGACCCAACGACCAGATACAGAATCAGAGGTGCCACTGGTTGGCTATTAGACGCCCGATAGTGCACACTATCTGTTCTTTGCACCATTCCCACAATAAAAGGCAACTTGCGACTCGCTTTCATTGTCGTTGCAGAGAAGCTGTGCGACTCTGGCCATGTTGGTGACATTCCACAGTGGTTGTCTCCGGCTGCAAGTGGAAGTGCTGGGCTTGTCGTTGTCCCCGGAGACAAGTGGAGGGCTTCTCCACACACACACACCACAGCAACATCGCCTTCAAGCTAAAGGAAGTGCCTGCAAAGATCAGCCAATGAAACCCGTCAAAGCGGCCCTGACAAGGGCGACCGCAATGGGGAGGTTGGCCTAGGCCCGCGGCTGGCCCCTCCGAAAAGTCGGAGTCAAGAGTGTCTTTCTGGCTGGATCAAGACATCATGCTACACTAGACACTCTTTGTTTCGCAGTATCGAAATCTGGGGCTTGTGTCACGGATATAAAACCTGAATATCAGTACGACATATCATACGTCCGGGGCCCATGGAGATGATGCTGTAGTAAGCGGACCTGTAGTGCACTCGGTACCTTGCAGAGCTCTACAGGTACCTGATGTCCTGATCAATCCCCACAATCTCGTCCCCGGTGCACATGTCTCATGCCATGATCGCCTGGCATGGAATATCAATAGCTCTTCCAATAAGTATGTGCCTGTACCTTGCGTGTGTCATGACCATTATTTCTTTTTTGACCATGAAACCATACTGTGTCCATTCTGTCCTGATCACGAATAACAGATAGTCGAGGTGGTGGTGTGCCAGTATGGAAACCAGCTTGACAAGGTGCAAGTCCAACATTCAGAGGCTCCACTGGCCTTGGAACATTGGTGGTGAGTGGTCATCTTCGTATGTTTAGTTGGAATGAACACCGCATGGTGATTGGTGATTTGGTTGGCCCTCGAGCTGCATCACTGCACCAGTTCCCGCCCATATGGGATTATTGGGAGAAGATCCGAGTGTTGGAGTAGCTGACAAAGTTATTCTCGTACAGCGCAGCATAGTGGACATACACATGTGGATAGAGTAGGATATTCTCGTACAATATTTGAGTCTGTAAGCTCATGGCTTGAGAGGTAAAAGCCAAGACATCTGAGAGCATCTTTGGGTGTCGCATGGAACCATGGACCTGTGGACGACCCAGCGAGCAATGCCCTTCGTCCGGCGATGCACCAGAGGCATTTTTTTTTCCAGCTCTATTCCTTGTCTGCAGGCTCTGTCATCCTCGGTCTGTACCTCCTCGGGCTCCCACGGTCTGCCTTTGATGATAAGTGGACAGGGTCTCTCTTCGGCCACTTCCACATGGGCGACGGGGATGGTCGGGGGTTGACCGGGGAGATGGCCGGAGAGATGGCCGGGGGCACGTATGGGGTTGACGGGACGAGTTGCTGCCCGGGATTGCAGATGCCCATGGAAGTTTTCATGGAAGCGAAATTCTCCCCATAGAAGCCCTGCCCTACCCGGGGCAGTAGCACCATAACGGGACGGTGATGACCGGCGTGAGGATGGACTATGTGGTCATCAATCTCACCATGCTGGTCGTCCGGGAGTTACTGCAGTAAAGGGAAAGGATTGGGCCGTGATGGAACCGTGGTCGAAGGAGCGGACTCGGGCCTTTCCTTCCTTGCCCTTCCCAAAATGACGATGTGAAACTGACCGACAGATTGGAGTTGCACTCCCGTCATCGCCGGTCTGGAAACCCCAGGCGTTCTCGGGGAATCAGGGCAGCGTGCCTGGGTGTGTTACGTGCCTCGATTTTGCCGGGCCCGGCCTGCCCGGTAGTGCGCCTGGTGGTGCGGGTCCGTTTCGATAGCCTTTTGAAGATCGGAGCGAGACGAGGTTCGAGGTTCAAGTTGCCAAGGCTATCCGGCCCAGCCCGACGGGACGGCAGGTCGTGACAGTGGAGGATCGATGCGACATTCGCGTTTCGATGAGAACCCGGCTGTAACACTGATAAAGTGTATTTGGTGAATTAAGAGCCGAAGTATGATGCTTGGTATCCTAAATGGCTCGGACGGAGGCAGATAATTCTTCTTTTTGTTTACGGTACGGAAAGAAGCCCGGAGGTTAAGGTCAAGGTAGTTTGAAGTCAGGACCTACCGCTCAATGTCCACCCACCCACCACTTTTAGCACCACCACCATCTTGGTCATTGCGTCTTCACTGCATGTCAGTAAGTACTTTGAAACTTGGACTATTCCGGTGGGTCACGAAACCCGCAACGATTCCTTAGGGCATAGGACATCAGGGTAGCTGACGATAACCGCGGTAAAGCAAAAAAGAAGAAAGAATAAAACAAAACATTAGAGGTACATACGTCTAACTGTGTGTGTCTCGTGCCCCACCGTGTTGTCCAAAGCCGTGATTGGTCCAAAATGCCCACACCACCATCGATTTCTCATTCCTCAATCGACTTCTCCCACTGGCTTCACACCTTGGTAAGGTACAACACCAAACCAAGCTAACCACGCAATACACCCTTTCAATCACCGCTCCTTCACCGCCTTGCCGCTGTTTCAGGTGATGAGACCGCGACCTGCTTGATGCATGTATGCCACATCGGACCGCATACATACAGCGGGACTACACTAGGCACGACTAGCTGAGCTCCGCTACCACAATGCTAGCTTCTCGAACATCGACAACTCTTTGCGAGACAAATTCGACAATACAAAGACAACACGACGCAGAAGCAGGACTGCCTTACTGCCTGGCTTGGGCTCAGAACACGGAACTCGCTGGCATAAAAACGACAATTAGATCTGCTTTCGCGGAAACTGTCGCCTTTTTGTCGTGCGTAACGCGCGTGCGCACTATATCGAGATAGCATGCGGTGCTATGTGACCACCGACTGACTGTCTGGGAAGAGCATGGTAGTTCGACTGGGTGTGAAATGCTTCTGCCCGTTCGTCCGTGCGCTACAACGGCAAACTGGGGAGACGATCATGGCATGAGAGTATCCGGACGGCGGGACAAACGGGAGAAGACGGGAGAAGTGACTGGGACTTCTGCCGACGGAGCCGTACGGGCCGGTCACCGGGAGATCCATGTGCTTTCCTCGTTTGACACACGGCATGAAGCTCCCGGAAGCTCTTTCCCGGCACGGCTGCCACCGTCTTGATATACTGAATTTCCTTCTTGGCCGGTGCGGGACTGGCAAACTGGAAGGAACTACGGGTTGGTGTGTGCCAAGGAGGAAAGAGGGCTTCACTCGACTTCGCAAACTTTGACGTGATCTCTTTCAACTTCCTCGCCAAGTTATGCCGTGAGTTCTTCCAGTGTCATCTTAACACTAGCCTGGAATTTTTTATGAATTAACGAAGCCCAAGGCCAAGGAGGGAAAGGTGAGAAGGGAAACCTAGGCCCACTACTACAAGCAGTGCAAGGAGAAGATAGACCTCGACGGCGGCAGGAAAAAACCTCGCATCATCATGCGGCCAAGCCTAGCAACCAACTAGTGTAAACGGGCCGGCATCGTTGTCCTGTTCATACCTACCCAAAACACCCAAGGCCTGCTGCCAGGAAATCCAGGGCAAAATGCAGGGTATGATGTTCACACATGCTGACTGTCCGTCTTCCGGTCCGCCGTCAGCAAATCCGTTTAGAAATCAACGTGTTTCCAAACCCAACCAACCACCTTGGCGTCGTGGATTGCAGAAACTACGTCGAAATAATACTTTTCCATCGCTACGTTCTCTGCCTTCGCCGACTCCAGTCGCCTAAATCCCGAACCCCTGGGCGGCATGGCACTAAAGTATGTAGGTCAAACCAGACTAAACAGGCACTGCGCAGTATTAGCCTCTCCGGAGGATCCCCATCTTTCCCAACATACGGATGGAAAGGGGAAGAAAATTTTTAACTGCCGAATCCGCCATGACACTCAAATGTTGAGAAGCTACGAGGAAGAAAGCTCTCATATGCCTTGACTTCAAAGAGCGTCTTCACCGACAAAACACGATTATGCATAGCGACGCAGGGCTTAAGCAACCGGTCAGGATGTGGACCCCGGAACGTGATCCTCAGTCGACACCCTCTAACTCGAAGCTGTGGGAGACCATTCAGATGGGCTTCCATTCTCGTCTCTTGACCAAAAAGGCACGGTATCAGATCCCTGGCTATCGCATTGTCTGGTAGTATCAAACGAACTTCTCTCCGATGGCCTCGACCCGACGGAAATGTAGCACGGCGATAAGTTTGTAACATCGAAGCTCGGGTCCGAATTGCTACCTACATGACACTTTACCATGTGCTACACGTCGAGATAGTGCCAACAGATTCACTGGTTCTCTACAACGCCGCAACCGCGTACTTGTCCAGCCGCCTATCACACTTTTTGCTGTAAGGTACTTGTTTGCTGGGCAGTTGAGCACTCTATTCCTGCATCAGAAAGTGCAGAATACCATATTCTGTTCTCCCCTCCTCGTCTCACTCTCAGATCCATCCATGGACTGGGAAGGGGACCGGTGGCCCATCAAAGTCTGGGTTTCAAAGGGTTCTTGGAGGAGGAGGAGGAGGAGGAGGAGAAGAAGATTTCCATGGTGCGTAGAGTCACGATAAGGAATCAACGGAGTCTCTTCTCGGCCCGTCAACCCTTACCCTGCTCCCATTCGTCGCCCTGGAATCTTTCAATTTGGGTACAGATGCATCAACAAGAAAGCTCACAGCTCACTTGCACCTACCACGCCTCGTCACGAATCCTGTCGAACCTAAATGGGGTTAGAGAAGCTTAGGTCGAGGCTTATTCCTTATGCCGAAGGTTCCCTCTTGATGTTTCCAAAAGATCGACAGGGCATACTGCTCCGGATATCAGTCTGGTGGTTCTGGCCTCCGAGCACATCGACCTTAGCCCGAGTCCTCACATATGTAGGGACAAGTTGTATTGGTAGTACAACTGATGTTCTATGCAACCCATATACTACGTATAATGCGTCAAGGTGTGTACGCCGTCATCTGGACCTCGACGACTCAATGGACGGGTATCGTCCCGGTAGCAGCCTTACCGCATGTATAAGCATACCAGACCTTGATTTTGAGTGCAACATGTCACCCAATGAGCGTGTAGCTGGATGCCTGTGAGCTAGGTATAATGCTACTACCGCCAATACACAGGAACTAACGTACGAACAAGACAATGAAGAAACCGGAGAACAGTTGTGCTTTCTGTTGGTAAACAAAAGGGGAAAGGGGGGGCAGATCCAACCTCAACAGTTCCCGTTGTCTCAGACAAAGATGCATGGCCGTAAACCATTTGACAGGAAGAACAAACGGCAAGCCTCATGATGGAAGTCGATGGTCAGGTAAGCCGTTGAAAAACTCGCATCCGGCAGCAATGCTTTGCAAGTACTTATTCATGGTGTACATCCAAAGATATGTCAGTTACGGTACATCCATCATCTCCCCTCAGACCCCAGCTTGTCTGAAACACAAGTTGAAAACTAGTCGAAACCCCACAAAAAGAACCAGTTCATCTAGGAAAACCCCCAAAGATTTGTTTCTTCTGTCAACATAGCAACCCCCTATAACTTTACTTCATCCATACAACCATCCACCGAACATGTGATACACAGTACGTATATATAGCAACAAACCAGCCCAATAGAGTATCCTCGAACGGACAGGCCCATACAAGGAACTCAATGAGACCTTCCATTCAGATGCCCCTGTTTCCCCCTGCCTCTCTTTTTGCAAGTCCCGTGATGATCCCCCACACTATCGCCGTGTGCGGCTGTTGGCACCTCGAGAAGGGAAGCAGCCGCGGAAAGCAACCACACAACAAACCATGTGAAGGAAGCAGACATCCGCCCACCATCACCATCATCACCGCCGAGTTTCTGTTGTTGGCACCAATGCTCAACCTTACCTCTAGACTACCGTCTAGTCAAGCAAATCCGGACACATGGGAGTTCACAGCTTCTGCTCTCCCTTTCCATCCCGGTTCTCCATGTCCATGTTTGAAACCAGATGCATATGTAGATGTATACATATGCTATCATCACCATACACAAGTAGTAGTTTCGGCCGAGTATACCATATGGGGGATGATGCTCATACCCGTTACATGGCACTAGGAATCCCGGGCAAGTTTTCCATGTTAGCAACCCTCACCCCTCCGGTATTCCTTTCCAAGTCAGGATCACGATTTATATCACATCTGATCATACACCCGTTCGGACGGCGGCAGCTGCCGCTTTGCTTCTTCCTTTACCGAATGTTTGGGGTACAGAACACTGGCAAGAAAACCTTTCTGGCTTTTCTTCCCGCCTCTCTCCATGCCAGCTTTCTTGTCTCATATGTACCTTGACCTATCACTGTCAACAACGGTTTTGTCTCCGAGAAATCAAATGCTCGCTTATTACACCATACCGCCCATTGTTCTCCTTGTCCGGTGTGGGAGTCGTCTCACATATGAGTGAGTGTAGGTAGGCTGGTATACCCACGCGTAGTCGGCTACCTACCTCTACATCATCATAACCTCCTGAAACATACACGCCATATGAACCATAAAATATGGTACCTACGTTTCTCATGCAAAAGAACACACTCACGGAGCATAGGTAACGAGAAACATACCTAGTTGCTCGTCAGCCTTTCAAGACTTCACTTCACTCCCCAAATACCTTCACTTCAGCTTTTCATACTGCTGCCCAGCATTTCTGTTCCCGTGATTTATCTTGCTTTCCTCGCTACCGACCTCTCGGGATGACCTCTCCCTGCCTTTCGGGGATGTTTTTTTTTTCAGTTCTTACATCCTTACTATGCCACCTGCAAGCGCCTCGTTCCTGATTGAGTCATCATAGCCGAATCACATGCTGTCACTTTTTGAGGCCTTTTGAGGAGAAAACAACAGATATATCACGATATCTTTTCCACGTAAACATGCATACAATACCAGGTTTTTACGTATATCGCTTCCGCCGCCTCCCGCTGAAACTATTTGCCGTTGCCGTTGCCGTTGCCGTTGCCGCTCCGCTGCCAGTGTTCCTGCCGCTATCGCTCTTGCTGCCGTTGTCAGTTGTCAGGTGAGTGGTGTTCGGAACTGGCGAGTCAGCTGCGGGATGACAATCGAATGTGATCGTGATAGAGGTATCGGAATGACCACCTACCCCAAATCGTAACTTCCATGGAACTCTGCAAATTCGTGGGTGGTCGTTGAACAGCTGGAAGGTGCGGTCGTGCATGGAGGGGTGAAAAAAAAGGATCTACAACGTCACTTCCCTTATTGGACAAATTTCCTACCTCTTTTCCCTGCTTGATGCCCTGGCAGGCAGGCACGTCTAACACGCAGGTTGGCAGGTTGGCAACAGAAAAGGCTGGGTCTGGCCAGCCGATCATTCAACTTCCGACCTGAACATCAACTTGGAACCAATCCGGGTGGGCAGTTTACGGTTCTGTTCTGGCTCCGAATATTTATGCCTGCAGTGTACTATGTAGAGCCTGGCATGGATGGCCAAGAAATTGATGGGAAATGATTGCCCGAAAACGAAGACCGAGAGTCACGATTGTCGATTAATCGATCAATCTCGTATCCATCCAAAAGTCGAAGCCTCTCCCGTTTCCCCGGTCTTATCACCTCACTTGTGACCATTACTTGTCAACCACTACTCACTTGCCCGTTCGAGTGTCAATTTGTCAATCTTACTACCTCACCTTACCCTACACCTGTAACTGTCCTGTGATGTTCGGTGATTTGCGAGTGATATGTCAATCACCCGCGCGCGTTCCTGCGGTAGTAGTGTACTTCGTACAGAATATGGGGGTTGATCAACGTCTTTGTCATTGCCGTACATGAAGGAAGATGGTCTCTTTGCATGTCTCTTAGTCGATTATACAACCGGAAGATTCTGATAGGTAAGTTCTGGTGATCTCTCACAGATGAGAGAACGAAGAAACACGTTCTGTCTTACTCAGCATGAATACAAATTGGCACTGATAATGAAGTATGATTCTGAGGTCGATAGTACTACTATTCGAGTGTTCATCGAGCGTTGGGGTTGAATCAGTCCACCACCATCACCAAATGCCGAGTAAAAATGTTAAGAAATAAACTTTCCATTGAAACCAGTTTGGGAAATCCTATTTTGCCATCATCCATACCCGTTGGGGAGGAGGTCAGTGCAGTGCTCTGTCTGTTTCCCCAACTCTGTTCTACAGAGATTCTGAAAGCCCTGAAGACGGCAACGTCCACCAGGTCTGGGTCCATTCTGGTTGCCAAACTGCCCCTGCTGCTGGACGCCATTGTTGAAGCCTTGAGAACCACCTTGAGTACCTACATCTGGTTGGTTACCCACGTTGTTGTTGTTGTTGTTGTTGTTGTTGTTGTTGTTGTTGTTCAAGCCTTGCTGATTCTGGCCATTGTTGCCGCCTTGACCCTGGTTCCGGTTGTTGCCTTGGTTCTGGTTATCCCCTGGTTGCGGGTGTTGCCCTGCTTCCGGTTGTTGTTGTTATTGCCTTCATAATTCCGACCATTAAAGCCCCCTTGATGATTAACGAACTGCTGGTTGTTGTTGTTATTTCCCTCGCGCTGGCCGTTCCTGTTGTTGTTATTGTTGTTGATGTTGTTGTTGTGACTATCAGAGCCACCGTCTTCATCATCGTCCTCATCGTCAGAGACCTCGTCATCATCATCTCCGGCCTGAGAGGTGGCAATTGAAAGATCCCGTTTGATATTCTGGTGTGGAAGAAATGTCGCCCCTGCGTTACCCCAACCTAGACAACTAATGTCAAGTGGCTCGCCATGGCTGTATAAATCGAGATCAGCGTGGGTCCGAAAGAATGAAATGGGTGGCCTGTTAACAGACAGCTCACCAGTTGGCCGAATCGGAAATGATGATGTCCTGGCTCGTCGTGTCTACGGTTGAGAGCGGCAGGACAGCAACACGGCCAGCCAGGAGGATCGCCACCACGATGGTGCGGAGACAACTCTAAGACATGTTTGGTTTCTGACCCCAGGCACTTGCCGATACCGAAGTTGCTCGACATGTTACAAGTCCACGTTGACTTGGGTAGTAAAGCAATCAAGAACGAGAGTGCAAGCAACACGAGTGATAAAACCCTTTTTAGTTTGCCGGCGCTGGCAGAGCAAACCTGGCAGAGCAAACCTGGCATAAAGAGATGGGCATATGATTCTCCCAAGTTTTACCACAGAGGCAAGGTGACGAAACAACCTGGAGCTATTCACGTGAATTGTACAGCACTACCCGTCGAGGTTGGTTGCTAGAAAATGTTAGCACCACGTTTGGGCAAGAAGCTGAGGACAGATGTATTTGAAATAATAATAGCATTGCCTGCGCTTTTGTATGCTGGTACCAAACAGCTCTACGCCTTGGAGGGGTGGAGGGCAGCGATGTCCCAACAAGACCTTGACAGCCATCACATGTGCTGATGGGATGGCATGAAGTTGACGTGAAGGTTGAAGAAGCCCTGTTGCAGCCGAAGTTTTGTAAGTGGGAGCGTGCACAGACCAGACCTAAGTGGATAATTAAAACCTTGGTCGGCCGACCTCTGGCCTACCTAATTTTTACGAGTCCTGCTCGTGCACGTGTCCTAAACAGCTAGGCTGTATCCAGATACAAGTACAAGTCCAGTAACCTCAGACCCTGGCTGCACCTGTAGCCCGTCTGGCAACACTGGAACTTCCCATTCCTCACAGCCTCGTCTTTATTGTCCGCCGCGTTTTCCAACCTCGCTTCCATCTGCAGAGAACCTTCTTCACCTTCAACTTGCACCGCTTTTTACCCGCATTTTGAGATATTCCGAGTCGACTGCCAGCCTTTCCCTTGCTGGATTTGGGATTTGCGACCAACAACCTTACTACAACTTTCGGCCGTGCCCTTCTGTCAACCCTCTCCGGCGCAATCGTATCAAAGACCTTCTTCCACTTCTGCTTTCTAGCCTCGCCTTTCGCCCTTGAACCTCCGAAACCGTTAGCTATTTAGCCCACGCATCGCTTCACCTCTTTGCTGCCATGGCAAGCAAGAATTCGTCGGCGCCTGTCAAGGTTTCCGGCTCGGCTGCCAATTACACGCCTGCCACCTTGGATCCCGAGTTGCGATCGGCCATCAATTCGGTCTTGATCGAAGAGGGTCATGTCGGCAAGTACGTAACTCTGTCCCCGTATCCCTTTGAAGATGAGCCCCGTTGACCCCGTCACCGTGTTCTTTCCCCGGAAACAGGATTCAAGACCATCTCTTGCACTCGCTGCATGCCCACTCGTCCAACTGGCCTACGACCGTTCAGAACCACGCCCTCGCCCTCCTCCGCTCCGGCGAAATCAGTACCTTCCCCGCCCTTCTACGACGAGTCTTGGAAGATGTGCGCCACGATACAGCCAATGCTCCCTCCGGCGACGCCAACGGAGGCGATGTAAACGGCAAGAAGCTAGCCAACGGCGCCGACACTACCAACGGCAATGTGCCCACTGCGACCACGACAGCACCAAGCCTAGCGGTTCCGCAGGCCGTTATCAATGACGCGCTCAAAGTCACGCGCGAAAGCCTGGAGATGGTGTGTGAGATTGAGGCGAACGGGGCGACGTGACATGTTTGATTCCCCCCAAAACAAGAAATCTTGAACCAGGTCATACACACAAAGCACCCATCCAGTTTTGATTATCTTTATCGCACACAAATCCACAGAATCCATGTCATTCCTGCGGCGATGTACAAGAAGAAAAGGGCCAGTACCGTTGCTGACCTCGGCTTTGGTATTTCGTTATAGGGGTCTGGCGCCGGCGCCAAAAGTAAGCAGCCAGTAGGGCTGAGAAATGATGGAAGCAATAAGCGGAGAAAACTGTCGTCAAGAGACGATCGAGTCTACTGTCAAGTTGACAGTCTTCCCAGTCATATCGAGGATGGTCACGGTCAGGGTGTTAACGGCGGGCAGGAGGAGGAGGAGGGAAGAGATGGTCGCAACCAAGACGTTGCCTCAGATTCGACACCAGCAACGGCGGCCACAGAGGATGACCCGTCGATATCCGATGACGACCAACGGGAAATCATCAGAAGGCATCACCCAAGGGTAACCAATGCCCTACCGGATGCTCTTCGGAGAGCTGGCTTGTTGCCCCAGAGGTTTCATGATACTCGGCCTCAAGATCAGGGGCAGCACCGGGGCCAACACCAACATCCACGACAAACTCAACAACACCAAACCGCACGTCATCCCCTGCCTGGATCTCCAACCCGCACACATCCGCAACCACAGCCACAATCGGAACCTCAGCCAGGCGCATCACATACTGGACTGGGCAATGCGCAGGAAGCACTTCAGACCCAAGACACCGTAGGGACAGCTGCCCAAGCAGACTCATCAGAGCAGCCGAGCTAGATGGGGCATAGCTACATACTTGGGACATGTAGCAAACACCGAGTATGGTCTAGGTGGCATGTACATAGCTGGGAAACTGCTGTGACCGGTCGCACTGACGAGCAGCCGGTGAGTTCATAGCCTCGGTACATGGCACATACATTATTGCTTGGTGCTTGCTTAGTTCCATTACGTGAGCTCATTGAAGAACAGCTTTTTTTCTGACCAAAATTTTGGGACAAGACACATTCTTTAAGGGAAGTAAGGGGAAATATGGGTGTGACGTCGTGTCCAACCTAAGAAAGGGGTTGGGGGGGGCTGATTTGGTACAAAATATCGAGGCTCGCAATAACACCCGCCTCTCTCTACGGCCTTTATCTTGTACAAGCATCCTCAAATTGCACAAGTGCGAATGGCGCCAATAAAGGATGAAAAGAAGGTACATAACACAGCTGAGTGATAGAACATTTAACAATAAATCCACGAATTGGTTTGAGCTTGTTTGATAGTTATCTTAAGAATGGTCCGTTTTCTGTACAAACCACAACCCCGGGGCACGTACCCCTCGCTATCCGGTGTTAGTCGGCTGACCCGCAGACTCGCCTAGATGGAACCTCCAAAGAATCTCGAGGGGCAAGTACACACCACAATGGGCGGTCGAGCATAGGTGAGCTCGGGAAGCGCGGGCCAACAGTTTTCTACCTATTATCATTGCACAGCAATGACCTCAATATTTAACAGCTTCTTCTCGGTCCACGTTAACCTATTGGTTCCGTTGTTTCCTACAACACACATCAGTCGGTGCATCACCTCTGCTTGATTCACATTGACTGTTCTCTCCCACCAGGGGCACTTATACCAACCGATCCTCGCACTGAAGAGCTTCCAAAACCACGCCACCCTCCCATATATACACACCTCTACTGACCGACATAATCCTCTCATCACACCTTCTCTTCAACTCTCACACAAATAACAATCAATTATCATAAACTAGCCTGTCATCAATCAACTTCCCAAAGATGCCCATCTACGCCGGTGAAGACGGCTCACCACAGCTCTACACCCCCTCCTCGGCCTCCTACGACACCACCACCTTCCCACCCACCCCCATCCCTCCCCGCCCTCAAAGCCAACACAACCGGCAGCACGATGCGGAAAAGCATCCGCACGAGGTAGCCCCCGTTCCAATAATGGGAGGCAGGGCGCCTCAGTCGGAGCAGATCCGTTTCCCAAGCGCCAAGCCGACGGTGATTTTGTTTTTGAGGCATTGTGGGTGTCCTTGTAAGTTTTACTTCCCTTTCTTTCCCCCCCCCTTCCTCATCATTTTCCCCTCTACTTCTCCCCCCCCCCCCAAAACCTCCTTTTTGTTTTATTTCATGACTTACACAAAAAACAGTCGCAGAAAAAGCCTTCCGCATTCTCACCGCCCTCTCCGTCTCCCACCCCAACCTACACTTCCTGGCCGTCTCGCACTCCTCCCCCCAAGACACTGACGCCTGGGTCATCGACGTCGGCGGCGAATGGGAAGCCGACGTGGTCGTCGACGAGTCGCGCTTGCTCTACGCGAAATGGGGTTTGGGCACGACATCCACGTGGTACGCGTACAAGCCGACGGCGCTGTGGAATACGTACGTACTAGGCGTGGCCGAGGGGATTTGGGGACGAAAGGAGAAGCCGAGGGCGGCTAGTGTTGGGTCGAATTCTTCTAGTGCTGATGGACATGGTGATGGGAAGGGGATGAGTGTGCATGAGAGGACGGGAGGGACGTATAGTTCGGGCAGTGTTTGGCAGATGGGAGGAGCGTTTGCGGTGGATAGGATGGGGTTTGTGAGGTGGGTGGGTGTCCCACAAGATGCGAGTGAGGTGCCGGATTTGAAGAGGGCGGTGGAGGTTTTGGAGGAGCAGTATGGAGGGCCGGGGCAGGGGAATGGTAGTGTGAAAGCGAAGAAGCATGGCAAGGCGTAGTATGAGATTGTTGTTTCTTCGCCGGTTGATGGGGTTTGAAAGTCTTTTGTTTTGGGTGGTTGGTGTTTGGTGTCTTCACTGGGTTTTCCTGTGGGTTTGGGCTGGCTTGTACGTCTTGAAGGATGAAAGCTTTATGACGACGTTTTATAATCTGAAATGAGTGAGTTTTGGTCACGTCAAAAGCAGAAGGATGAGCCTGGTGGATGAAAATGAGTAGGGGTACCAGGAAGTTGTAGTGACAGAAACCTGCAATTACGTTGTTCAATATCGTCTTGATTGATTGGAGTTGTTCCGAGTTAAACCTCTACGATACCCCATCTCATCCATGCATGTGCGTGCTTTTCTGTCCCATTCCATTTCCACGTCCCCCGTTGCTTTCACATCTCCAATGTCCACAAGCCAAGTCCCGACCCTTAAGACTGAGACCAAACCACGCCAGAAATGCAGCCATGACAATCAAGACCGCCCAAAACTCTTGCACCTCAAACCCCATTCAACTAACAGCCAAATACTCCGTCTGAACATCCCACTCATACCCTAACCCCCGCAGCTTCCTCAGCAAAACCACCTTACTGCTACTCCTCCTCCGCGAACCCGTCCCCTCTTCCTTTCCGTCGTCACAGTCCGACATCAGCGCCGCCGTGTGCACCCGGAAGTGTTCGGGGACATCGTAGGGGGCGTCGGGACTGCGCATCCGTTGGGCTTGGGCTGGTGTTGGCGGTGAATGACTGGGGCTGAAGGATATGCCGGATGATTGTTTCCGTGAGTGCGGCGAGTGTGGATGTGTTGTAGTATATGAGGGGGCGTTTGCTGCGGTGATAGTGTTCCAGTCCAGTTGCTGTTGATGTTGGATGGTTTGCTGTTGGTTTTGAACCAAGGGAGTGGCTGGTTCGAGGAAAATGCTTGGTGTTGGGTATGTGCCGGTTGTCGTTGTTGTTGTTGTTGTTGTTGTTGTTGTCCAGGCGGGTGAGGGTGCTGATGTTGATGTAGCCGCGGTCGCTGCTGCCACTGCGGCTGATAATGTCATCGGAACTGTTACAGGCGTGTCGTTCACGTCCACGTCCATGTATATCGTGCCGCTTGACTCAGCGGCGGCATCCATGTCGTACGAAGACGCAGCAGAGTAGGAACAACCGCTGAGCGAGTGCACCGAGTGCTGGTCTTCAGCGAGCAGTAGGGATGGGTCTACGGGGAGATCGTGTTGGCTCATGCTGAGGTTCAACTGGGCCAGGTCGACTGTTCCTTCGCCGACTGATCCGTATCCCGATCCTGACGAGGAAACTGTGGTTGCGGTACCATCGGCGTCGTTATACCCAAAGGGTGTATCTTGAAGTTCGCTGGACCACATCTCACCAGGGGCGAGAGGGTACGAGAACGGCGAGCCCGTTGCGTCGGGTGGAGATGCCTGATGTGATGGGGCATAATCGGAGTCGGGGGAGTGCAGATGCCTCTCCTCGAGCTTGATGGTGTAGTCAGCTATCGAAGCCATGATGTCGGCGCGCCAGACATTCTCGCGGCGGGCGGGGTTGCGACGGAGGAGGTCAAGGGCGGCGCGGCGGACTTCGGGGTGGCGGCACTTGATGGCGACGAAGAACAAGGGGGCTATGACGTGGGTTTCAAAAGTGAACATGGCCGAGAAGCGTCGTGTGTCTGTGAGTGAGGCCGCTGTTCCTGTTGCTGTCATTGTCCCGGCTTTGGTTGTCTGATTTTCGCGTGTTGTAGGGCTGGAAAGAGTTTCCATGAAGGCGGCTGCGCGGGGAATGATGGCCGAAAAGAATGAAATGTGGTCATCAAAGGCGGTTTCGTTGGTGCTCAGCGCTGTTGATATCCAGATGTGGATGGTCTTGGTATGTATTTCGATCAAGTCGACACATCCCGGCGGGAGAAGTTTTTGGTTTCTTGAGAGGAAGAGCGAGAATGCGACGTTGAACCTAGACAGCTTCCTCATCAAAAGATCCTGTTCCTCTTCCAGTGCCCGCAGTTCTTCTGGTGATACTTGTTGATACTTTGCCGGCTTTGACTTCTTTGTAAACCTGAGACACTCCTCCATAAAGTCGTGTAGAGCGTACCGAACTTGGTCAATCGTTTCGAAGGTCATCGGAACGTCGATCAACGTCTTCAAGGGTACTGGTATAGCAGTAGGATCGCCACCGATCATCAACAACGTTAGACTGATTCGAGTGTACATGGGAACAATGTGATTCCGTATAATCTCAAATTCGGGGTTCCCCCGCAGCGATGGCTTTCGTTCGAGCTGACTTAATATCTGGTGCCCTTGTTGTAAGTGGATAAGTGATTCGACATCCTTGAATTGCATAAACTCGACAAAGACGAAGAGGATGCAGGTGAGAAGTGGTACAAGGGGCCTTGAGTCGACGTCTGGCATCCGGTCCAAAAGACAAGAAATGGCTTTGTTGTATTGGAATAGCGCAAATGACTGCTTGTCGGTAATGTCGACATAGGGCGCCACCGCACCGCGTACCATTGCCTCGTGCAAGCTGCTAACAGCCAACACGGCGTGCTTCACTGCTGGTTCGGATTCGCAGATCTGGAGCACAAGCACACGCCAAAAAGCACCGTCGAAGTCACCGGAAAGACAAGGTGCTGTGACATCCTGGAAGAAGTGAAAGGAACGTTTTTCGGAGGAGGAGGCCCATTCGTAAAAGACAGATGGCGAGCCGCGAGGGTTGTTGGCACCGGTCTGGGACACGCCGTCGGACCTTCGGGGTCTCCTGCTGATCATGCTTTTTGCGTCCAAGTATCCATCGCATCTTCGACCGGTCTTTGTGCAACGGACACAAAACGGTTTTGCCTCATCGCACTTGACTTTGCGGATTCTATACGCGAGTGTCAGGTGCAACTTCCAGTTGATTGAGGGCGTCAAGGGGAGATCCGGTTGTTGGTGTACTCATAAACCGTATTTTTTTGTGAGACTAGGCTGCTGGGGATGGGGAGCTCGGACTTACTTGCAGGTTAGACAGCCGGTTCTTACTTTCTTCGACCCTTTCCTTCCCGACTGAGCAGGCCGAGGTGTAGAAGATGATGTTCCTGAGGGGTCTGGACGGGAACCCATGGTAGTCATGGCCTCCCTGGTACCCTTAACTCGGTGATAACTCATCCCTATTTGCTGTTGCATCTTGTCTGTGGAGGGTTGGTAGTAGGTCTAGCTCGGACTCAGAGATCGTTCATGAAATCCGAGCAGTACTGGTTCGGGTTCGGGAAGTTGACTAAGAGGAGAGAAGGGGCCAGGATAAAATCCGCCTTCGTTATGTAATAAGAAAAGAAAGCGAGCCGAGATGTAAAGTGTAGAACATGAATGGGCGAGATGTCAAGTAGACCGAGAGTAAGCTTTGTGGAGCAAGGGTAGAAGGCCGAAGTGGTCATGCCCTCACATATAAACGAAAAGAATCTGAGGCGGTTGTAGCTGGCTAGGCGAGAGAGGATGTAATAAGCCCTGGGCTTGGGGCAGTATTCATCATAACGTGGTCCTATACTCCCCGCCTAGGATGGGACCCCAACCATAGCCATGAGGGAGGTTTAAAATGGAAATGAGATGGGATGGGGAAGGGTATGATGCTGCCGGTAGCGTACTATCGAGCGAACCAGGACGGTACCCTTTTTTTGCCCCGTCCCTTGGTCTGATGGTATGATTCTGTGCTTGTCCCCTTGTCACCGCAAGGCGCCAAGCGCATCAGCGAAGGGTAGCATTGGGACAGTACAAAGTACATGGCTTAAGCTAAGCACGTGTGTTCTTTGAAGGTGTGGAGGATCTTCATGCTCTGCCATAATTCTGGGCATGCTTAGCTCGAATAGATGCCTTTCTCGTCTGTGCCCGTCTTGTCATACCACGAAACAGGGACCATACACACCACACTCAGACTTGTGACGACAGGTTTGGGCAGACGAAAAGGGAGTAGACAGCCACCTGGAGATGGTCTCCTACGCCTCCTTGACTTGCACAATATGGGCAAGCTGTGCTGGAAGAGGAAGACAAGCAGAAGGATTTGGTGACAATCCAGAAACCGCCAAGCCGGGGCAAGGAAACCTTTCCAGAGAAGCTGGCCGATGTCATGTTACACGGCAAACAGCACCAACAGCATCGAGGACCGACCCGCCATCATGTGGATGTGGAGCATTGTCCTGTTCTCCATGCTCCTCAGCTTTCCCAGCTCCCCTGGCTTGCCGCATACCCAGCCGCCATTGAGCTCATCTCAAGATAGCTAACCCCCTCACTGCCACTGCGTCGTACGTAATTGAGCAGAGATATAGCGGACGTGATCGATCCTGGGAAATTGTTGGTCGTCAAAATCAGGCACCCATTCAACGTCCCGTAGGCTTGAAACAGTGGCCGTTGAGGTGAGGCATAACGAGGACACAATGGGGCAGTGACAATCAATAACATCAAAGCAAGAGTTGCTGACTGCCGTGGTGTTAGCGCTTATGTCGGTTATGTTACGATCTCTAGCAGAGGAGTTAGCGGCTATGCTGTTATCTCCAGGCGTCACTAACAATTAGCAACAACAGCTAATCGCAGTACCTAACATAAAACCAGGGTATTAGGGAAACAGCAACTCACCTCGGTCAACGCAACTTCCCGTTATCAACTCCCAGTCTTCAAAATCAAGGTGATATCTTGTTTCATAAGCAGGGTCCATAACACCGACATGTTGACGAAGCAAGGTGGTACTACCGGGCCGTCCTACCGTAAGAGTCGTACCTCACACTATTGGTTGACCCCCCACTTCTTCGTACATATGGTGAGATTCTTTTTAGCTTTCATGACCTTTATCCTTTCCCATACACACCCTGTTTGCCCTGCCACAATCAACCACCAGTCAACATCTACCAACCTTCAACACAACTGTCATGGACGTTGAGTACCGACTAGCAAAGAGAAGAGACACAGCAACCAGGACGGCAGTTTTTACATGTTCACCTTGAAAAGTTTCACGGTTACTAACCCCCTGCAAACCGACGAATGAAATATAATATACCATCTAGCAGGGCGGGCATAATAGAGTTGAGACAACCGGGATCTTATCCAATTCATGCCGATGGACACTGAACAGCACCTCTCTCAAAGCTAATGCCGCCACTGGATTCTATGGCTCTACCTGACCAAAGTACGCTTATCATGGTTACATGAGCCTCTCAGAACCAAGCTGTCCTACTGGGCAGCACTATCATGCCTCGCCTTCTTCTCAAGAGTTTTGCGTGTAACCTGCGTCTAAACTGGCCGAGTGGTGACAGTGACGGCAGCAGTGTCACCTCAAAGCCCCCCTCCGGTGGATCGGCGCTGTTAGCCACACCGCCCTTCCGTCTTCCGTGTTCCGGCCTCCGAGCCACTCCGTCTCCGAGCTCCATCTCCGTCATCGTCTCCGTTCAGCATCCTCAGCAGTTCATAGCTTCTCTAGGTCGAAAAGGGTTGGCTGTCGATGGAACTCAAAATACTTCTCCGTTCGAGTTTAGGGAAACTACACTCTCCTGTCACTGATATTTTTTTGTCAACAAAGTGCCACATCACTGAGCACCATCTTCACTATCCGTGTAACGCCGGGTGACTTGGAAATATGATCGGATATAAGAGCCAAGCGGCCAGCAGTTTTCCTTATCTCCCTCGATGCACATAGGGCTGAGCCCAAGCAAAACATTTGTCAGATTTCAAGGGGAAAGAAAATAAACTACTCGCTAGGCCCGGCCTGGCCGCAGCTTTGTATGCACTTGCAAGCCCTATGGGGACGTAACTCAAGTGTAGATGGTGTATAGGGCGCCTCATCGAGCGTCTCGAGGCTGAAAATGGTTGCCTCGTCTGTTTCGCCGTTACATGACAGCCTCCGCCCTCTTTGCCGGTTCTATCATCCTACGCGGAACGGCAAACTTGATCAGTGGTTGAAATGTCTAGCGAGGCACAATTTGATGGGAATAGCTTCTCCGTTTGATTATCACAAGTGTGAGTTTCACCCCTTATGAGATCAAAAAACACTCGTACAGTTACGTGCCGGTGACCATCATTTCCCTCGACTGTTTATTTTGAGCAGGTTAAACCTTCTTCCACGACACTCGCTTGGGCACCATCCACTACGCCCTGCGCCACACCGCCAAACCTGGTAGGAAACGATATTATTTCGCAGGTGGAATGGCGGGCGCTTCGACTCATTGGCAGCGTAGCTTTGTATTCATGCGGCATCAGGCGAGAATAATAAGACTGGCCCAGTCCCGGTCCCACTTGTTTATAAGTGCGAGCACCTCGGACTTTTCTCTCTACTACCTACCCCTGCAACCACTCACGTTTCCCCGGCCTAAATACAACCCATCTTCCACTTCCCACTATCAACTCGGCTACTGGACCGGGAGCATATCGGATGATATCGAGCCGACCGGAATAGACGCGGTAGGGCTGCCGTTGCCGAAAATGGTGAACATCCTTTTTACCAAAAAAGCGCAACATGCTACTTGCCCGACGTTGGGATAGGGCAAAGCACATCAAGACACCCACCCAACACCACGAAAACGTGCTTCTTTTGCATATCCCTCTTGGATTTAAGCGCGCGTCTGGGGAGAAGATGGTGTGGCAATGAGAGATGACGGGAAACTATGAAGTGATGCCGCACCCATTTCATAAAAAGCTTAATTTCTTCACTCGGGAGAGTTGAACAAGATCATCAGTCGTTATTTCCCGTCTGGATACGACTTTCGATGCCTCGAGGCAGTAAGGTTAAATCCGCAGTGTCTGCGTCTCTGTCATCCTCGCTGAGAACATGAAGGGCTTATGAAAAGAACAGGAGAGAGAGGCAGGACACTTCTGTGGCTTCAACTCAGCTGAATATCTGACAACCTACCTAGGACTGTTCTTAATGGCATCCACATGAAAAGCAGACCAAGACTGTCTCTGGATATATTAGGCAGAGCAAAAAAGAAAGCCGTGCCACAGACATCCGTTCATGCATCATGTCCATTCCTTTCTCCCGTCTCCGGTACTCGATAAAACCCGTCCAATCGCATCTACAACTTAGCGAGGTGGAATAACTTTCTATCGTTTCTTCATGAGCTAGAATAAACTTCCGCCGCCCCTTCACCTCACTCATAATACGCCTTACCGTACCTTATCTACCTACTTTGCCTATCTTCTACTCTACCCCTGGGACAAAACATATCATAGAATCGCTTACGTATTGCCGTTCTGGTTCGATACCTACTCACACACATAACATCATCATATTGAAAATACTCATGATGCGCACCACCTCATCACTAGTTTCAGTATAGTCGTAGAAGGAAATATTGGATGGTCCGGTCAGGAATATCCTGGAGGCATAGTCCCTTCTTGTCACTCATACGGTTCAGTCCTCATTGCCCGAGTGTCCCGTCTGAGACGCCGGTCTAGGCATAACCAAGCGAGCCAGACCGTTACCCGTGAAAGAGTGTGGGTATTGGTAAATTAGGCTTGACGACAGACTGCCTCAACGAGACACCCACGAGCATCGAACCTCACAGAGCTAGTTCCATCCCTTCAGTTATTGGTCCTTATTCAACGTCTCTAGATGTGTACCTGCCTAGAACAGTGAAATTGGACGAGACCGGCGCTTATGGTGCCACCGACGTCTGCCGGCGGGTAGTAACAGGC
Source organism: Neurospora sp. FGSC 26628 (assembly GCA_009805345.1). NCBI lineage: Eukaryota > Fungi > Ascomycota > Sordariomycetes > Sordariales > Sordariaceae > Neurospora > Neurospora sp. FGSC 26628. The sequence continues at coordinate 29,111 of RAOO01000112.1, forward strand.
AGCAGAATTCCACTTCCCGGTCTACTTAAAAGCGGGAGAGGCTTGGTACCTTGCTTAGTTCTGAGGCGACGGAGATAAGGCCTGAAAACTCGCCCGGGCAGTCCTCCGCGGTGACTTGCAAATGTACCGGCACTTTCAGGGTTGGAAAGTTATGAAGTGACGAAGTGAGTAGTAGCAACGTGATTTCATGAAGGAAGGAAGAAGGGAATGGTGTGCGTTCCATGTACCGAACAAAAGTCCTGTAAAACAATGGAATTATGTGAGTTTTCGATTGACTTCATACCCCCGTCACTAGCTCTAGATTTTTGCTGTACGTCCTGGACATGATACTTGGAACATGAGCTTCTCATATCAGTCAACAGCTTCTGAGCGTATTGCGCCTCCTTAGAAGTAGGCTTGCAGTACCTACATGCCCCTCTGAGCCTTCTCCATGCAGCTGAGTTCGGTTGGCATTGAATATATACACGTTTTCCATATCGATGCCGCATCTGGTTGATACTCTAATCTCAGATCTCACGACAGAGGCTTGATAGGTACTCGGGGTCATCTGCCTTGATCATGAAGAGATTCCTATCTTTAGCAAGAATGTCAGAACTCAATCAGGCTTCCAGGTACCGCGTGGCTGGGGCTGGGGCAGATAAGGGGGACGCTAAACTGCCAGAAAGGCAAAAGTTCAGATCTAGCACGCCTTGCTTGCGCCAACACGATGAGAGTATATGTCATGAAGCCTGGAGGCGAGAAGTCCTGATGTTATTCTGTTACCTGAGAGGAAATTGCCGACTCTGTCGGGCTCAGCCTCATTCTGGCTCAGCGCATGTCGTAGAGGTCAAGTAGTTCATCGGATCCGGAACATAGAGGTATCGGACTTGTGGACCCTGAATGGTTAGCTGGGCGGCGTGCCGTAGCGTCTTTCGGGGTTACAGCGGGGTAGGTAACACCCGCGGTACTACGCTAACATGGGTACCGAGCTCCCTGGCTTCTAGCCTGGCCCTCTACCAGCCGGGCGCCGAGCACCCCGGGGAGAGACTCCGGGAGGTACTGGGTATCGGCTTGCCGGGGCGGAACCGTACGGCCGGCACCTCGCCCCTATAAACACAAACGTGCCCCTTACGGCCCCTGACGGCCCCGCTCTCGGTCGGGTCGAGGGACGTCGTTTGCTCTCCATGTTAACTTTGCAATCAAACGCCACTCGCTCGTACAGTCAAAGCGCCATGCGGTTTCCTGCGATGTCTGGAACGGACTCATATCAGTGTTCAAACGGACTCCCTCGAATTTCGATAAGACGACAGCTGCACCCATCCAGCTTGCCGGCCTATTTCGTGTCGTGGTCTGTTGAGAGCAGCAACCGTTGACCTGTGGCATCACGGCATCTGTACAGGCCACCGTGGTGCATGCGACAACACTGACCGCCTTGTTGTTCGTACTGCGGGGGAGGGGCAAATCAGTCCAAGCGTGTCATGAATCGAACTTGGAGAGACCTGACAGCCTGGCCATCTGGAAATGTATCGGTGCTACAGCATCCGAACCTCCCTCACTAAATGAATGAATGAATGGAATGAACTCCAAGCCGACAAGATGAAGCTTTGATCTGTCAGCAGGTTCGGCAGCGGTAGAACGCGTTCGAAGGTTCCGGCCGCACCGTTGCTTTGCCAGGTGTGTCGACCTGAAGATCCTCGGAGGGATGGCAGAAGAGGTGCCTGGAGCCCTGGAACAAGGTGGCAGAATCGGGCGAAAAGCACGGACCTTTGTCGCCCCAGAAAAGGCTCCGCTTGCACTTCGTCATCCAAATGGTGGCCTGGCGGGGCGGTTTGTCAGTCAGTGACACTGCTGTTGCTGACTTGCTGTTGCCGCTCCCAGCTGCTGGCCACCAGCTGCTTGCCCCTGGTTGGCTGGCCTTAAGAGGGAGCAAGCGGTGCCACTCGCCGGTGCAGCGAGTGGTGCTTGCTTGCTTTGGCTCGAACCGTTCTCCCAGGCTGTCCGGCTCCCAATGAAACTTCCATGCCGTGACAGGCAACCTGAACGTAAACGCAAACCAACCTCCAACACCAAAACGCAAAGGCACTTCGTCCCTCCGACTGGTCCTTTTTTCCATCCCAACACCATTCACATTCACCTCGCCGTCCAACCTCCAAGAATCCCTTTATCAGCGGGTCTTGAGGCTACGAATTTGATTTCTTCTCCAAAACCACTTCTTCCCGCTACATCCTCTCCGTGGATTAGCATCTCTCCGTCCGCGATACCCAAACACCACATTTATTCTACTGATCCATCAACACAAACGTCAAGATGGCTCCCGACCCTAATCCCGACCACGCCGAGCACAAGAAGAAGGTCAACTTGATGTACGTGAAACAGCGACCCTGATCGCGGGAGCTCCCGAGGCTGTCGCGCCCCCCTCATCGCGAATAGACGCCAAGCTGACTTGAAGCTAAATAGGGACGCTTCTGGTGCCGAGCACAAGGCCGTACGTTCAACCTCGCTTGCCCGCCAAAGACATCTCGAGAGCCACTCGTGCTGACCGATAGAACAGGAAGATGATACTGCCACCGCTATTCTCAAGAAGAAGAAGAAGCCCAACCAGTTGATGTAGGTTGACGTTGACGATGTGCGGGGCACAGCGACATGGGCTAACACATATGCAGGGTTACTGACGCCGTCAACGATGATAACTCGATTATCGCCCTCTCCAACAACACCATGGAGCAGCTCCAGCTCTTCCGTGGTGATACTGTTCTCGTCCGCGGAAAGAAGAGAAAGGACACCGTCTTGATTGTCCTCGCCGATGACGACCTTGATGATGGCAGCGCCCGCCTCAATCGTGTTGTTCGCCACAACCTCCGTGTCAAGCACGGCGACATCATCACCATTCACCCTTGCCCCGATATCAAATATGTTGGTTTGAACCAGTCGCCTAGTCCTGGGATGCGCATTTTGCTGACACATACATTTCCTTGCAGGCCAAGCGTATCGCCGTCCTTCCTATCGCCGATACCGTCGAGGGCATCACCGGATCTCTCTTCGACGTCTTCCTTGCTCCCTACTTCCGCGAGGCCTACCGCCCTGTTAGGCAAGGCGATCTCTTTATTGTCCGCGGTGGTATGAGGCAAGTCGAGTTCAAGGTCGTCGAGGTGGACCCACCAGAGTACGGTATTGTCGCCCAGGATACCGTCATCCACTGCGAGGGCGAGCCCATCCAGCGTGACGAGGAGGAGAACAACCTCAACGAGGTCGGTTACGATGATATTGGTGGCTGCCGCAAGCAGATGGCCCAGATCCGCGAAATGGTTGAGCTGCCCCTCAGGCATCCTCAGCTTTTCAAGTCCATTGGTATCAAGCCGCCCCGTGGTGTCCTACTTTATGGACCCCCTGGTACCGGTAAGACTCTGATGGCTCGCGCTGTTGCCAACGAGACTGGTGCCTTCTTCTTCTTGATCAACGGTCCTGAGATTATGTCCAAGATGGCCGGTGAATCCGAGTCGAATCTGCGCAAGGCCTTCGAGGAGGCTGAGAAGAACTCGCCCGCTATCATCTTCATCGATGAGATCGACTCTATCGCCCCCAAGCGTGACAAGACCAACGGCGAAGTTGAGCGCCGCGTCGTCTCCCAGCTTCTTACTCTCATGGATGGCATGAAGGCCCGTTCCAACGTTGTTGTTATGGCTGCCACCAACCGTCCCAACTCGATCGATCCCGCTCTCCGTCGTTTCGGCCGTTTCGATCGCGAGGTTGATATCGGCATTCCCGACCCTACCGGCCGTCTCGAGATTCTCCAGATCCACACCAAGAACATGAAGCTCGGCGATGACGTCGATCTTGAGCAGATTGCTGCCGAGACCCACGGTTACGTTGGTTCTGATATTGCTGCCCTCTGCTCCGAGGCTGCCATGCAGCAGATTCGTGAGAAGATGGACCTCATCGATCTCGACGAGGACACTATCGACGCCGAAGTCCTTGACTCTCTTGGTGTTACCCAGGAGAACTTCCGCTTCGCTCTCGGCGTCTCCAACCCCTCGGCTCTTCGCGAGGTTGCCGTTGTCGAGGTTCCCAACGTCCGTTGGGAGGATATCGGTGGTCTCGAGACCGTCAAGCAGGAGCTCAGGGAAAGTGTCCAGTACCCCGTCGACCACCCCGAAAAGTTCCTCAAGTTCGGTCTTTCGCCGTCTCGCGGTGTTCTTTTCTACGGTCCTCCCGGTACCGGTAAGACAATGTTGGCCAAGGCTGTTGCCAACGAGTGCGCGGCCAACTTCATCTCCGTCAAGGGTCCCGAACTGCTTTCCATGTGGTTCGGTGAGTCCGAAAGCAACATCCGTGATATCTTCGACAAGGCTCGCGCTGCTGCTCCTTGCGTCGTCTTCCTCGACGAGTTGGATTCTATTGCCAAGGCCCGTGGTGGCTCTGTTGGTGATGCTGGTGGCGCCTCTGACCGTGTTGTTAACCAGCTTCTTACCGGTAAGTTGATTCTCCCTTGTTTCGTGCCACTCTGCTTTGCATGCTAACCTCAGCTATAGAAATGGACGGCATGACCTCCAAGAAGAACGTTTTCGTTATTGGTGCTACCAACCGTCCCGAGCAGCTCGACCCCGCGCTCTGCCGTCCCGGCCGTCTCGACTCCCTCATCTACGTTCCCCTTCCCGATGAGGAGGGTCGTCTCGGTATTCTCAAGGCTCAGCTCCGCAAGACTCCTGTCGCTGCTGATGTTGACCTGAAATACATCGCCTCCAAGACCCACGGCTTCTCTGGTGCCGATCTTGGCTTCATTACCCAGCGTGCTGTCAAGATCGCCATCAAGGAGTCTATCACCGCCGATATCCAGCGCACTAAGGAGCGCGAGGCTGCTGGCGAGGATGTTGAGATGGAGGATGAGGTTGAGGACCCCGTTCCTGAGCTCACCAAGCGCCACTTCGAGGAGGCCATGTCGATGGCTCGTCGCTCCGTCAGTGACGTCGAGATCCGTCGCTATGAGGCTTTCTCTCAGCAGATGAAGAATGCTGGCCCGGGTGCCTTCTTCAAGTTCCCCGAGGGTGGTGTTGAGAGCAGTGGCAACGGCGGTGCTGGCAACTCGTTTGGTGATGCTGGCAACGATGATGATCTTTACAACTAGAGGGGGAGGGGTTCAAGACTCAGTATTAGAATAGTCTTCCGCTAGCCTTGGGGCTCTGCGTGTATGTTAATATGCGGTCAAAGGAAAGGAGTCGACGCGCTATTCCTTCAGAAAGTTGATTCCCGGTGTGTTGGCATAGTCTCTTTTGCCTGGCCCATCCGAGGTCGGTTTATAGCAATGGGGCACGAAGGATATGACATTTCCACTTATCAGCGGTTACTCTTAGACAAATAGGAGGAGATCGAGATGGGAGAAGCCCGCGTCAAGTAGATTTGGTGTTTTATCACCATAGCGGACCCCAGCGAGTGTTTAGCACTCGGATTCGATGAAATTGAGAAAATCATTTAAGCAATGCCTTTGTTTCCTTCAAACTCGTTGTCTTTGTGTGTTTGACTTGGTTCTCTCCATGTAGCTATCTCTAGATGCAGTCTTGAACACAGGAACAGTGACCCTAAACTGATGTCTACGTGCAGCTCTTTTTCTACTCACTCCTTAGATTCCATCAAGTTTCTCAAACACACTCTCAACCGCCTTCCCAAGCCTATCTACGATCATCTCCAACTCCTCCTCCAAAATATCATACGCCGGCATAACCATAACATGATCCCCCCTCCCCTCTCCAGCACATCCCTGGCCATTATACACCAAAACACCAAACTCCTTCATCGCCGTCCTATGCACCATCTGCGCCACCCCCAACCCGACATCGAACGGCTCCTTCGTCTCCCTATCCTTCACAAACTCTATCCCCCAAAACAGTCCCCGCCCTCTGATATCGCCTACATTCGGATGTTTTCCTAGTCGCAGCCTAAGTAACCGCTCCAGCACTTTTTCGTGTTCTCTCACTTTTGTCAGTAACCCCTCCCGCTCAATAACATCTACCTGGACTGCCAACGCCGCAGCCGCTATGAGAGGGTTGTTTTGGTAGGTGTGGCCATGCGTGAATACCCTTTTTTCTTGTTCCATGACTTTGGCGATTTTGGAGCCGACGAGGAGGGCGGAACCGGGGGTGTAACCCCCCGTGAACCCTTTCCCGAGGGTTTGGAGGTCTGGGACTACTTCTTCTCTCTTTTCGTTTTCGTTTTCTGGCCGTTCGATCGACTGCCACGCGTGTAAGGTGCCGGAACGTCCCATCCCACACATAACCTCATCAAAAACCAACAGCGCCCCAAACCTCTCACATAACTTCTTAACACCCCTCATATACCCCGGCGGGGGAGGTACACAGCCCAGCGCGGCACCGACTATGGGCTCCATGATGACGGCTGCTACTGTTTCTGGCCCTAGCCTCAAAAACATGGATTCGAGCTCGGATAGTTTGCGGGAGACATAAGCAGCGGTGGGTTCATTGACAGAAGAAAAAAGTTGGTCGCGGTAGGGGTTGCAAGCTGAAATGGGGTGGAAGTGAGACTCCAAAAGGATGCCGGAAGATAAAAAGGGGGAGCGGCGGGAAAAGTGGTTGGAGGCGGAGAGGGAGCCGAGGGTGGTGCCGTGGTAGGAGGGGGTGCGGGTTATGAAGTTTGTTCTTTTAGTAGAACCGGCGGTCCAAGAGTGGAATTCGAGGGAGAGTTTGAGGGCTGCTTCTATTGCTTCGGAGCCTGGGAGAGTTGATGAGTAATGAGTAATGAATGACATTTGGACCAACCGGAAGGAGAAGAAGGGGGGAGACATACCAGAACACATCAGATAAACCTTCTTCATCATTCCCCCCGTGCTTTTAACAAGCCACTCACTCAATCTTTCCACAGGGTCCAGTTTGAAGTGAGCGTATGAGGCATAGGAGCACGAGGCCATCTGCTTGGTGATGGCTTTGATCACCTCCTTGCGCCCGTGGCCGATGCAAGCGACGCCGGCGCCGCCGCAGGCGTCGAGGATTTTTGCGCCGGTGGTGGTGATCCAGTAGTGGCCTTTTGCTTTGGCTAGTTGTGGAAGGGCTTCATCATCGTCATCTTGGTCCTTTTGGTCGTTCTTGCTTGTAGGGGAGTCATCGTTGCTGGAAAGTTCAGATTCGGTGCCGGTTTCGTAGGCGGAGTCGGACAGGTCTGGTGTTTTTGTTGTTGATGCTTGTTGGTCGGTCATGGTTTTGGTTGGTGAGGGCTTTGAGGGAGTGGTGTCGTTGACAGTGGTGGCAGAAAGACACTGGTCCATCTTATTGGTCAAGTCTGAGGTGAGGGGCGTCGTGATGGGCTGCTCATGATAGATGGTGGTTCCAAATGGAGGAGGGGGTTCAATGGCTTTAAATGATCCTGATCACCACCGTGAGGGATCAACACTTAAGTATCCCACATGGTGAAATGTACTTCTTCTCTCACGGTCCGAGATGCTCGAGGAAGAATCCTTTCTGGGAACAGTAATGACAGTAGTCCTACAGTCATGATTAACCGACCGTAGATGGTACCTAGTGAGAATGCGTGTTGCCTGTCATCCTCATCCATACATCTCTTCTCCCGTAGTTACATATGTCTAACGGACCGGTGAACAAGATTATCCGGCTGTTGCGGCTCGTTATGCTAGAGGTAGTGAAGCATCAAAACATAACTACCAAAAAGAAAGAGGGAAAGAACGAAGGCTTAGTCCTACACAGTCGGGACTCGGAAGAGTATCGGGAGTAAGGTCGTCCCTTCCGCGGATGGTGAACCCTTCGAGACTGACACGGTTTTCCGTCCATGACACTCACTTCGGCCCTGACGGCTGATGGACGGGAGACTCCGATTTGGATCCCGTCCCGATTCCCGAGTTGAGTGAGGTCTGGCCGAACTGGCTAGAGCGAGGAATGACAGGGTCAGTGACACTGAACCATGAGAGGAAGAAGGATGATTCGTTGTTTCTACGCTGTATAGAGAGTCGGTTAAGCGTGGCATTAGCGGTAGAAGAAAATTAAGACCGTTAGCCGTTTGGAGAAGGAAGGTATGACCTAGCGGAAGGCAAAACGGCTCTAGCCAACGTTAGACGGGAGGTTGCAGAATATACAATGTCTGTCTTTATGGATTAGGGAAGGAGCGAGTGGGAAGTTGTACCCGAGACAGGGATGTTCACTTGATCGATTGAGTTTTACACAATTTGAGGTGGTCGGAGAGAAAAAAAAATCCTAGCAAACTGTCAAAGGAAGATTATCCTCATCACTACAAATTCTAAGCAACAGCACACATCATGTTACCTTGTTGAAACCGACCTTGAATATTCAGTCAACAACCTCGAATTCACGCCCAACCAACACCACTCCAGCACACACTCAATCATTAATAATGCCCTTTCTCTTCCAGCACTGTGCTCAAAGTACAAGTACCTTTCCCCCCAGCATGTAACCTATCCAAACACCACGTGGTATACCGTTCGGCATGGATGGGCCAACGTGGTGGTTGAACGGCAAGCGAACAAAGTTTGCTTTTCTTCAACTAGCCATAACGACTAGCCGCTTTTCCTGCCCAATTCCAGATTGAAACTATACCAGTTCATATGGCTACAGTAGTCGAATCATGTTGTCTGCCGAGCACAACTTCCGTCATTCATTACTCACCGTTGCCGTCCTCGCGTTGACCTCCTCGACTCGGGCCTCAGGTCTCTATAACCAACATCGGGCCGAAAGAATTTGTTTTGAGGATGCCCGGACCGAGGCCAACCTCGAGACTCGAACAAGAGCACAACCAGAATGCTACAATGCTACTATACTTATCATACCTTTTTGTGTTTTCCGGCCAACTGGTTGATCAGTTTTCTTTTCGGAGTTTCTCCCGTTTTTTCAGGGACTGCATTCATTTGTCGTCACAAATTTTAAGCCACCGCGCATAAATATGTATACCTGACATTTGATACGGACGGTTATGTAGTGAACCCTGTTCGTTGAACTCGCGTTGAGGACAGACAGGGTGCTCGTTCCGAAGCATCTAAGCATACCGGCCGGTCCCGCACCATGGAGCGGTAGACGGTGTTGATTCTGCTTGTCATGTATTCTTGTTCGATAATGTTGATAACCCCATTTGTACGATGAGTTTCGTCAGGCGTAACTGCGTACAGAAGTGAACGATGCGAACCAATCCATACTGAGTATCTCTTCTTCCGTAATCATCAGATTGAGCTCGACCAACTACTACTGACAAGTAATATGCCCGGCTCTGCTCAGTTACAACATAAATCCTTCGCTGTTCTGGAAACCTCCGCGTGAAATGCGAGTGACCTATAAGTAACACCACCAGAACCACCCATCTTAAGATGATCAAACCCTCAACCAAAGGGTATGTTATCCCTATCCGTGTGTGTGTGTGTGTGTGTGTGTGCGTCTCTCCTATGGGTGCCTGGTCTTCCTAATCCGCCTGCATCCACAATCTCTGAAAATAACAACCAGGACACAAGAAACACAAGGTCTCTGGACCATGACGAAAGAAGAAAGAGAACGCAACTTTGGGATATCAATATCAAAGCCATTTAGACCACCGCCCCGTCAGAAACACCGTTGAGTAGTAGTGAAAAAGGGAAACGACAATGACCTCCGAGAAACGATCCTGAACTGAACTGAACTGAACTGACCCGAACCGACCTAACCCGACCCAGATTGATGGAAAAGATGAGGAACGTGGCACTTTGACCTTCTTTCCCTGAACTTTTGGCCTGAAACACCCTGTTCCTTCCCATTTGTGTTTTATACCGTCCGTACTCATATGACTACCCGTCTCCAGGCCCAGGAAAATACAACTTGAACATAAGAGGCAGAAGAAGAACGACAACAAAGAAAATAGTTTGCCCTGAAAGCAGGAAGCCATTGGGCCCTGCCTCGATATTGAAATCATCGAGTCCATCCATCCCGTATGGTATCACACAAGACACGAACTAAGGAATATAATACCCGGTAACGAATACCCTTAGAAAAAATACCCGGATTAATGGTGATAAACTCATACGGCAAATGACAAAGAAGAACTGAAGAAGAAGAATGATGCAGAATACGTGAACAAAAGCCCACTTGAAACAAGGATGCGTAAATGGCCCTAGCCACGTTCTTGTATATTTCGCGAAATCGGTGTTGTAGCTGCACCCTCGGCTTCGTGCCCTTCTTAAGAGCTCAGGGGCGCCATAGAGGGCACATCGCCGTTTTCAGCCGGCTGAATCTCCTTGCCACGACTGACAGGAGCATGATAACTACCGATGCTTTGGAATCCCCTAAGAACGTGAAGTTTAGTATATATGGCCAGACGAACCACTAGAGTTGAGAGTTGCACTTACTTTGTAAGATCAAAAGCCCGGTCCTCCTCCTCGGCAGGGCTTGGGGAATCTTCTACGCCGACGGTGGCGCCGCGGCTGGTCGTTCTCGTCGGGCTTGCACTCCCGGCAGGCGACTTACTCCGCGCCGGTGGCGGGGGGCTGCTGCTCTGCGATGGCAGGTTCCCGTGTGTCTTGGAGGGGCTGGTGTCGTACTGAGCAGGCTTTAGCGGCGTACTTGAAATATCGGCATATTTCCAGAACGGGGCGGGTGAGCTGGTCGGCATGTGTTGACTAGGCCGTTGGGCCGTGCTGGGGGGTACAAGCCGGGGATTAACTCGGTTTGGAGCCGGCGTAACGAGAGACGCACCATCTTCCTGCAGGTACGACGACCCCAACGTCGGCGATGCAGGCGTATCCTCCACTATCCCCGATGCACTCATTTTCGCGGGCTTCCGGATCGTCGACATCGGGCTAGTCTCCGTACCATCCTCCGCTTTGTCAGGGAGAGGTTTGCGCTGGGCGGCACGCACAGGCGTTGATTGCGAGTCGCGGAGTGTTGGGTGCGGTTGTGGTTGTGGCGAGTCGGACGGCGAAATCTTCCGCTTACGAGACGACGTAGGCTCCTTGGCGGCCATGTCCTTCGGACCCTGCGTGATGTAGTTCAGCCCACTAGGAGAAGCCGGGTTAGAGGTGCCTCTATGTCCACCACGACCACCTCGATACGCATTGCGTATCATGTCGTCACGGGCGTCGGCAACAATCTGCCACTTCATGCCCTTGCCGGGCTCGTCTGTCGACCTTGCGACCTTCTCGAATGACTTATTCAACGAAAGATTATGTCGAATCGAGTTCTAGTAACAGGTATGTCAGCTATCCAAGTATGCGAGGGTACAGCAACAGCTGAGAAACGTACCTGCCAGCCACCAGCGGGTTGATGCCTATAGTATGAGTAGCGGTTCATGATGAACTGATAAATGCCGGAGAGATTGAGCTTCTGGTCTTCTGTGTTCATGATCGCCTGCGTGATCATCTGTGCATAGCTGAACTGCGGCTTGATGTGTTGATTTTCGTCGAGACTAAGATCGACCTCGTTGTTGGTCATGACAAGCGGGCCTGCCAAACCTTCATGAACCATCCTGTGCATCGGCGGCCGAGGAAGGTTAAGGGGAGGAGTGACGCCTCTCCGGTAGTCTGGAGGAGCTGGAGCCAATGCCTTTTGTGGTCCTTGATTCCGGGGGGCGGCCTTGCTAGTCGGAGACACGGCCTGAAAAGCATGCGATTCTCCTGCTGAGGGAAGGGGATGGCGAGCTTGGCGAGGGGAAGTCTGCGAGTCCGGGGGAACGATGCCGGCTCGCTCGAGATAGTCCCTCTTGATTTGAAGAGCACTGATATCGGCCGGCAGAACAAACATCATCTCCATGCCGCCAATCTCGATGACCTCGCCGCTTCTCAGAGGACCCTCGTCGCCCACTTTCCACGGAACGCCATCGACCTTGAGCGCATTGCGACCCTTGACGCGCAACCACCATTGCTCCTCTGTAGATTTGAAGTAGATGAGAGCATGCTGACGAGAAACCTGCTTGTTGGGGCCTAGGTCGATGTGTACAATTTTGCTGGGGTCTTCCTCCTGGATCTGGCCGGCGGTAGCCTGTATCGGTTCGGAGGAGCGACCGATATTAACGTTGAGGCTCGTGATGTAGTAGGTCCAGTCGAAGGCCGCGATTTTAGCAAAGGCCTGAACGCCCTGGCTCGACTCGTGGATGCTGTTGGAGTGGTCCTTGCTAGCCTGAACATTCTTAGGCATCTCGAGATACTGTATCACGCGTGCGACCACCTGATCATCGTCGTTCATGTCTAGAGCTGACTGGTCGGCGACTAATGACGAGTCGGCCTCGTCGGCGAGATCGGTCGGCGCATCGTCATCCTGCAGCAGAGAAGAAAGGCCTGGTTAGTTTGGATCAGGTAGCTTATGGGTGTAGTCAAAGAAGCGCATGATGGCAACAAAGTGTGGCAAAGGAGAGGGGTGTGCGAGAGCAGGGCGTGCTTTACCTTCTTGCGACGCTTCGAGGGCCGTGAGGGCGACGACTCTCCAGTAACTGGATCGCTGAGATTCTGCTGGTCGGCAGTGTTGAAGCTCGCCGTGTGCTTCGGTGGTGAAGGCGACATTGTGGGTGGGAGAAAGCGCTAGCACATGCGCTTTGTGAGGTCTGATGGAGCTCGGGGAACGGAGGGGTTGAGGATGTTGTAAGTAAACAGAGCAGGTCAGGGGCCCGGGTGGTGGAAGTGGGTAGGCATCTACCAAGACCAACGTTCGGGTAGTGTAGCGGAGGGCGACGTTGGCAGACGTAATCAGTATTGCCAGATCCCGTTGGAGGGCGGCGCAGGTGCCGGATTGGTGTGCGTGCGGTTGCGAGCGATGAAGGTGGTGAAGTGTGGACGAAGATCGATTGCGACAAATTTATTGAACTTCAAAGTTCCATCGATTACCAGTTCCCCAGTCCCCTGCGTTAATGCTGCAAGGGGCCGCCAAGCCTTCGAGGTTCCAATCACCAATGTCTGCGGGCCGGGCAGCCAGACAACGTCAACAAGCTTGTTGAAGACAATAGAAGGGGGCCTCGGGATCGTCAAAGGGCGCTATGAGACTGATGAATAGGAGCGCGTCGGTCTTTCTTTCTTTCCTTCTTTGAAGCTTCAACTTTTGGCTGAATGCCTGAGTGGCCGTGGGGGGTTAAGAAGAAAGAAATATATATGTTCTCGTGCCCTAATAGTCAACGTTGAGCACTTTGTAACTTGAGGGCCGTGGTCGAATGCGGGCGGTGCCTTGGGTAGGAGGGCGGTTAGGTAGAGGTTTGTATTTAAAGACACCGGATCAAAAAGTGAATGATTTGTTTAATTGACCCGCCGACGCTTTCTCCGAATCCCAGGTTTTTCGCGTGCGCAATTGGGAGGCATGCGCAGAAATGCGGATTGAAGCAGGCACAGGCCGGCCACTGGCCAATGACTGCGTCAGATTGCTGGGATTTTAGCGGGGCGGGGTGGAGCATTCACGTGTTTGAAGCTTCCGTCCACTTTGTTCGTCATCACTCGCTTTCGAAAGCAACGCAACGCAACCTAACGCCGTTCGGGTACAACGGACCTCCTTCGATTTCCCCGTGCTCCTATCATGATTTTTTTCTTTTTCTTTTTTTTCTTTTTTTTTTTTTTTTTTTTTTTTTTTACAATAGAGATGGAAAGCAACCAAATATGGCTGCTTTACCATTGGCATCAAATGTGCTGCCCATGTTGGGTGAAATGTGCACACAAAGCCCGGTGCCATTTTCAGACACCGCAAACAAATCAATCACCACGCATCCTCGGTCGCTTGTCCTAAGGTTTGTTTACATCAATCAGGGGGATGACGAATGAAGCAACGATGGATGTCTTGGAACCTTTTTTGGGGTGTTCACATTGCGACTTCCCAGGGTGATGATACACCGTGTGGTCACCCTTATTCTGCACTGTGATTCTTCCGTCCTGTCTTTCCCCTTCCGCAGCACTCCAATGGACAAGTCAATTTGGCAGACGGGAATGGCTGGGAGTTTGGGGCGGAGGCGGGTACCTGAGCATCTCCAGCCTCGATCAGATTTGGGCGTGTTTTGTTTGGGGGTTGGCGGGGCTTGATGGGATGGAAGTTTGAGGTTGGGGCTTTTTATTACGATTTGGAGAGGTTTCCATGATCCGAATTACACATTTCGGTTTATATCGGTATACACAATCATAGCCTTGGTCATGTTGGCTCTGACATCAGACCCCATTCAGTTACCTTCGAGCTGTCTTCGGTATTGTACCTCTACCGCTGAAACGGTAATTCGGCACTGCACTCGAAAGCAGTGTGACCTCGCCCACGTCGCGCCGAGAACGACAGAAAAGGGGAGGCGGAGTGTCATCCATACACACTGTGCAAGTAAACAAACTTCAGTCTGTTTCTTTTCTTCTTTTCCTTCAACAATCCAGCCACCCCCTTCCTCACGAACCGTCTTGGATCAGCATGTTGGTTTTTGATTTCCAATGCATGCTGCCACCAGCTGCCCGATCCTCTCCAGTGACCTGGTACACTGTTTGATGTATCCTGTGAACGCTTCATCCGAGGCAACTTACCAACCAACTTAACTTTTCCCAAGTAGCGCAACTCCGAGCCGTGAATGATAAATTCGAAGGTATGTACATTTTGTTCAAGCCAACCGAACCGTTCTATATATAAAGGTTCTGTAAACGCACTCGGCGATTCAACTACTCGCTCATTCCATCATGGAAAAAGAAAAAAGGAAATTCTAAAGAAAAAAAAGTGGGGTGTGTCTGTATGCTTGCCTCCTCTTCTTGACCGCTTTATAAATGCTTCTAACGTACTGTCTTTCCCTATTTATTTTTCCCTTTTGAAACTTTACTCTTCATATACAAGGATATCTCTATGACTTGCTGGGCCGTTTTCCTCGTGGCCCCCTTTATTGGTGTTAATACAGGTACATACAGAGTGCTTTTAAAAAGACGCCAACCAGCCAAGAGAATTCCAAAAAGGTCCCCACAAGCCCAGGAACGCCAGCCATATCCGGTACCTAAATTTTGTTTGATGATGTTGGATAACAATGGATGATCATATACATCAAGTAACGGTTCAGTCAAAGAGTAATGACATGGCAGTCATGGTACCATTGATCACAGAGACATGACAGGGTCAACACGCTTAGGCGTTGCCGCCACGCTTCTTGGGGTTGCTGGGTCCCTTAGACTTCTTGCCGCCCTTCTTCTTCTCGCTGTTCTCAACAAACTTGACGAGCTCATCGATGTTGCGGTTGTCCACGCCGACAGCGCTGGGCACAACACTTCCGATACCAGCCGCGCCAGCGGTGGCGTTGCGAGGGCTGAAGCCGAGACCACCCTTCGCGCGGCGAGCCTGGAGCTCCTTGGTGGCCTTGGCGACCGACACGGCATTGTGGGTGAGCTGAGTGAGCCAGTGCTCGGCCTCCTTGGTGTTCTTGTCCTCAGGACCCAGAAGGGTCTTGAAGATGTTGTAGCTCTCGCGCATGCGGTCGACGGCCTTCTTAGCGTCCTGGTCGAGGGCAAGGGCCTGAGCAAGCTGGAACAAGAGGGTGGCGGAGTGAACGGTCTGCTCGCCAAAGACCTTGTTGCACACACGAAGGGACTCCTCGAACCAGCGGCGAGACTCGTGGTAGGCCTTGATGCTCTGCAACATGACGGCATAGTTGTTCATGGTGGTGATCGTATCGGGATGGTCAGGTCCATAGATGACCTTCCAGAGATCAAGAGCATGTCTGGCGTAGAGAAGAGCCTCCTTGCTGTCACCACGCTGGTGGAGGAAGAGAGAGAGGTTGAGGTAGTTCAACACGGTCTCGGCAGAGTCAACACCGACGGTACGCTCGGCAACGATGGCGGCCTTGCGGGACAGCTCAACAGCGGCATCCTTCTGGCCCAGCTGGTAGTAGAGCTGCGACAGAGTGTGGTACATCTGGGCAACCTCGGGGTGGACGAGACCATAGATCTGCTCATGCAGAGAGAGGGACTCGAGGAGAAGGTCCTCGCCGAGCTTCTTCTGGTTCTGGTAGATGGAGAGACGGCCGGCCTCAAGAGCCTCCTCGGCAAGAGCACTACGCGGGGTAGAGTCCTTGACGATAGGAACAACGTTGACGAAGTCGTCAGGGCTGAAGGTGTGGGGCACGGTCACAACAGGAGCGGCAGCCACAGGGGAGGCCTCACGGGCGGCCTTCTTCTTCTTCTTCTTCTTGTTGCCATCCTCAACGGGGGCAGGAGCAGGGGCAGCAGGCTTCTCAACAACAGGCTCGGCCTCGCCCTCGATGGCAACGAAAGCGTATTTCTTGTTCTGAATCTGCAGACCGAGCTTCTGGGAAACCTCGCGGAGCATCTGGACGTGGTGGAGCTGGTTGAACCAGCCATCCTCCAGAGTGAATCTGAAGCGGTGGAGGATCTCCTGCTGCATAGCCTCCCTCAAACTTTCAGGAGTGACCTTCTCGAAGCTGTAGTCGGCATCGCTGAACACCTTGCGGAGCTCCTCATCAACCTCGGCGACAGGCGACGAGTTAAGACCAAAGCCCAAGAAGCAGTTGAGGAGGTGGGCCAAGCAGGCCGAAGTCAAAGGCAGAGGCAGGTACCTTAAGTACTTGGCGGCGACGTGCTTGAAAGCTCTGGCGATCATCTCACGAACGCAGAGCTCACGGAAGCACTCGACACGGGTACCCTCGCTGAGGGTAGCGAGCTTACCGAGGTAACGCATGTTGATACCGCGGCGGTGCAGAAGGCGGGTGAGCGAACGGCCATCCATGGGGAAGCTAATATCGGACTCCTTAAGATCGTTCAAAAGGGCAGGGATGACCGAGTCGCGGAGGTAGGTGCAGGCGTCACGGACGTCCTGCTCATCCTGGGCCATCTCAGCCTTCTCCTCCTCAGTCTGAGGAACCTGGCCGCTGAAAACATCGGGGTTCAAGGCAAACTTGAAGTTGCTGATATCGATGCGCTCATCCTCCTTGGCGGCCTCATCATCCTTCTTCTCAGCGACCTCGGTGGACTCAGCAGCCTCCTCGGTCTTCTCAGTCTCCTCAGCCTTGGCCTCCTCAGCCTTGGGCTCCTCAGACTTCTCGCCCTCCTCGGTCTTGGTCTCCTCGGTCTTGGCCTCCTCAGTGGCCTCCTCGCCCTCCTTCTTCTCCTCAGGGTTCTTGATGATGCCGCGCTTCAGGAGTTCGGCCTGGACGTACTCCCTGGTCTTCTGCTTGGCCAAAGCCTCAACAAGCTCGGGGCGGAGCACAGTCATGCGGTGAGGGTACTCAGCTCCCTCAGGTCCGCTCTCCTCCATCCAGGCAATATCCAGGGGAGTGATGCGGTACAGGTCCAAAACGTACTTGCGTCCATCAGTTCCGAGAAGACCCTTCATCTCAACACTGGCCTCAAGGTCGTGGCGCTTGTTCTCCTTGTCCCAAACGGCGTGCTTCTTGACGCGCAGGGCAGTGGCGAGCTTCTCGAAAGAAGGAGCGAAGCGCTCATCAGCGGCAACGATGTCCTTGCCGTCGACAGCACCGTAGTGGATCTGGTTCTCACCAGCCTCGGGCTGCTTGAAGATGCCAGGAACGATGCTTTGGCCGACAATGCGCTTACCGAGATAATCGATAACAACGGTGCCGGGAGTGTAGAGACCGTCAATGTCAAGCTGGTTCACGAGCTTGACACCAAGAACGTCCTTGCCAGTGGCAACACGCGCAGCCTCATCACCACCCTCGCTGGTGAAAGTGCCGACACCGTCAGCGCCGAAGGAGAAGAAGATGTTGTTGTAGACAAAGATCTGCGCATCCTTGTCCTCAGTAGGGTTGAGAGGGGCGACCTCGCCACGAGCGACAAGGACGCCACCGCGGGCAGCGGCATCAGTGTAGTCAGCAAAGAGCTTAGCGAGCAGGCGCTCCCTGAAGACGCGATCCTGGATGGTCTCCTTGGGAAGCTCCTTGGCAGACTGAAACTCCTCGTTCCAATCCCTCAGAGAGTCGACATTCTCAGCGCCGCCGAGCAGGTAGGTCTCCTGCGAGCGGGTGGGGTCGGCCTCGTGGGCAGTAAGGGAAGAGTTGTTGTCAGGAACCAACCACGGCGCAGATGGGAAGGTGTTGCCGACTTGGAACGTGGCCAAGGGGTCCTTTTGGCTAGAGAACTCCTGGAACTTCTTGAACGACTCCTCGAAAGAAGGAGAAAGCTTCTTGATAAGGGTGAAGAGAGAGTGGGAGGCGCAATCCTTGGGGGCCGGCTTGGGGAGAGGGTCGAACTTGGCGTTGCTGCACCTGTTGACGAAGAAGCCACCAGCATGGGCGGTAACGTGGTGCTGCTCACCCTCGTTGGTCTGGACGACGAGGTAGAGAAGGTGGCCCTTTTGCCTCCAGTAGGCAGGAGGGGGGTTCCAGGGGGATAGAGAGATGGACTTGATGGTCTTGGGGGCGGGGCCGGTCTCCTTGGGGAGCAGAATGGCGAGGTCAGCGGGAGCCTGGAAGTCGTACTCCTTGATCTCGGCCTCGGGGGCATCGGGGTTCTCGACCACAATATCGTCATGAACGGAAACGCCAGCAAGAACGCCGTGGACGGTATCGGTGCGGTCTCCGGAAGCGCCAATCAGTTCGCGAATGCGGATGAGGTGAATGCGGGCCTCCTTCTCAGTGTAGGGATCCTCGACAAGGTGTAGCTGGGAGCCGTTCTCGAGACCCTCGACGTCGGAAACCTGGATGAAGTCGTTGATCTTCTTGCCGTTGAACTCGAGGTGGAAGCACGAGAACTCAATGGCGATGGGGTGCTCGATTATCGACTGGCGGATCTCATGGATCTGCTCCATAGGGGACACCTGTTGCGCCGTCTTAGAAGACTGGTTATTGGTGGTGATATGCGGTCATGGAACACATACAGGGATATCAAGTGTCTCGGTGGTGTGGGGGAGAACGATGGTAACGACGAAGGGCTGGTCCTCGAGGGCCTGCTCGGCGCCCTCCTCCGTCTGTTCCTGTTCTGTTGTGCCATTGACATCGGCCGGAGGCGTCTGGGTCTCGGGAACCTCGGGGACGCGGCTGCCTGTTGGGAGAGAAGGCTTGTGTTAGCGACCATGTACAGTGGCAGTGACAATGACGGCGGCAGGTGGCAGACAGCATGTATGCAGCGGTTAGGTAGCTAGGCAGGTGTGTAGGTATGACAGGTCCGGGCTCGTCTCGTCTCAAGTTTAATATGTACAACGGGTGCTTGGGACTTGTTGTTTGGGTTGGCTTCTTACCCTCGACAGCGGGAGTGGTTGCTTGGGATGCGTCCGCCATGATTGTGTGTCGATACCTTGTGGGCTAGCGCAGCAAGGTGTAGTGGGAAACAAAAAGACGACAGGCTGAGGTATATGAAATGAGGATGAAAGGAGGGGATGGGGACAGAGGCTCGGTTGGTCCTAGGCCTGGTCCTGGTCTCGGGATTCGAGGCACACAAAAAAAGAGTGGTTTAAAAGTGGAATTCTACAAGTCCCTTGAACCGGGCAGGACGACAAGAAAAACAAATCAGAGAGTCGTTGGACAAGTTCAAGCCGCAAAAGTCGTGGAGAGGATGTCTCAAGTGTAAATATATTTCACGGTAACGTAGGCATGCGAGTCGTGTGAATGACTCTTTCCCTTCACCTTGCTTCTACAAATTCTGGGGGCGATCGGATGAGACATTGACTTTTTTTTTCTCGTCTCGGCCTATGATGCAGATTACTGCCGGGTCTAGCGGCCGGCAACAGCCCGTTACCAGGGCATGACTCGAGGCGGGCAAAAGGCGGGCAGGCGGGTACCGCGGGTGGTACCTCTACTACCTCTGATGCTTCCTCTCCATTCCCCCGCCTTCAGCAGCACTTTCCCTCCGATCGAAGGAGGGACGGGAGACACACGCCCTCCCCAGGGGCATACGCGACCACCACTCACAGCGCTCACTGCTCGCCCTCCGACGCAGCTCGCGACGCTCCAGCCAGGGCGAAGACAGGAAGTCACTCCCGAGTCCCGACAACCGAAGCAGAAAGCGAAAGGTGGTCCGAGCTTCTTAGAAGGGCGATTCCTGTTTCCACGCGCCCTGGTTGGCTGATTGCGACCAACTTCATCTTTTGCACCTCCGCTCCGTCCCGCGAAAGACGCTAGTCCAAAGACGGTATTCAAGTAAACATCAATATCATTCCAGAACCGCGACCAAAAAGCAATCTCGAACACGGCATTCCAACAAACAGCAATCCACCGACCAAACATGTATCAGTATTGAACAAAGGACTCGACGGTATTTTTTGGCGTATGGCATCCTAATACACTATTTCCCCTTAATCGCTTCAGCTTAATTGCGAACTGAACCTTTTGGTCAATTCCATATTCGTCGCCAGCATCACAATCACCGCTTCAGCAATTGCTTAACGACATTTTCGCTTCATGGATTATTCCCCGCCAACCTCTCCGCAACCATCATGGCAGTCACCCAAGCGCAGACCACCACATCAAACCGGAACGGCACATGAACAAGCTCAGCCCTGGACAGCGACGAGATGTCACCGCCTACTTCGCCCTCTGCTCGCCCACCTCGGCGCTTTGAAGAAGGAGAAAGCGCGAAAGTCGGGGGTATCCGAGAGTACAGACGACGGAAACGGCCCATCGAACGGAAGTCCAAGTAAGCGACAAGGCCGAGGTGGTTCAAAACAGACAACATATTCCAGCAAGACATCATCACGAGCGCACTTGACGACGCCTGAAAAACCCCGGCGACAACGGGCTGGCAGAAGGCCTGTTCAAGAAAATGCAGTACCTACTCCCTACCTTAGGCATACTACGAACAACCATTTAGCATCGTCTCCAGCTCAGCCCGTTTTATTTGCTCCGGCAGAAAGCAGCTCAGCCAGCGACCATGGAGGAAGCGCAAAGTGTATTCACAGAGGATGCAAGGGAGGACGATGCATGCTGGAGGCGTCGTTAAGGGGACTTCGTGAAATGGTGGACCCAGGGATGTATTCAATATACGAGTCTGTCTTCCGCGCGCTGGATGCCTTACTCCGAGCTACCTGTCCTCCAGAGTCTCAAACCAGCGGTTCCTCCAAGTCCTTCCTCGCCATGTGCTTGCGGAGAATACCGGATTACATCACAGAGCTTGAATACTGGGAGAAAAAGGACGCCGAGGCAAACAAGACCAAGTCCGTCATACAAGAGTCCAAAGCGTCCTTCGACATATACTCGGAGCTCGAGTCGCTGGGTGCGCTCGGGGGCTGGAAATATCTTCGCGTAGTTGTCCGAGCCCATGGCGTCAAAACTATCCAGGACGCCATCAGGGAGGGTTTGGTAGAGGATCGAGTGGCATTTACGCTCATCGGTCTCTGCTGCATGTACCTACCGTCCGTCGAAGTTCAGGATCTTATCAATGTTTGTATTTCACGTCAGTACCCACCTCCAGATCCCTCCGTGCGTGACGGGCTTACGGTGAAAGCACCTGGGCTATTTCCGCTCTGGGCGTTTGGATTCGGCAATGGGAAGACTAAGCGCTTCATGCTTGGAAAACTGGCCGACCTCTTTGAAAATTGCTCTTTGCCCCCGGAATGGTTGCTTGTCGATGCCTTCAAGACCACGCGCCTTGATGCCATGGCGAAAATGTTCTACGGGACTGGGCAAGACTGTGTTGATTTCCTTATTACCATGATCAACGTTCTTTCTCCGCTAATGTCAGAAGGAAGACAAAAGAAGAAACCTGCTCCGACTTCTTGTTCTTCCGCTGACATCGCGTCGCCCCAAATGGCAAGAGGAGTCCTGACTGGAGCCATGGCAACGCTGGTATATCAGGTGCTCCGTCACTTAGACGATCCTGACAGGGAAGAGGCCGCGCTCACGCAGTCCCAGCGAGCGGTATTCGTCCACCGCGTGCGGTACATCTTCCGCACATACTTACTTCATGCTAGGAAGACGGCGGGCCTTCCATCCCCTGCTGTATATCTTATCAGCCTCTGCGACTTCCTCGCATTCGGAACCGAGTCCTCGGCCTCCACCATTGCTTCAACATCATGGATAGGGGCAAAAAGCAGCCACCACAATGACCGTCTGTCCCAGAAATACTCGACCACGCTGGCAGTCCTGACCACGATAGTGCATACCTACAGTCGGGAAATTGGGGCGACCAGTGCTCACGCCTACATTCCCCAAGTTTGTGAAAAGATAAAACCGTTACAGGCTCCGGGAAATCTGCCTTACCATCCCTTCGAGAACATCGAAGTAGACGTCGCCTTCGCGGTGGCGTTTGAGACAAACGACCTCCAAGACCTGGCCTACGCTGAGAAGCTATGGGCCCAGAAGCAGTCGGTAAGCTGCCCTCACGCCATGATGAAGGCGAAGCCCTACTACGAAGAGCGCATCCGCCGCAGGGAGGGGTCGGAGGGTAAGTCCTTTGCCGGGTTCAAATGGGACGATGCTCTGAGCGAGTGGGTCACGGTAGACTCCCCTGATCCGCCCCTAGGAGGAGAGGGAGGAGGTCGAATGACGAGGAGGTCGACAGGGTGTCCACCTATGATGGAGGCAATTCAAAAGTATCCTCCTACTGTTGCATCTGCATCAACGTCTACGTCACCGCCCAACCAAAAACAGACGCGCGGCAGCACGCGCCTGTTACGATCTTGCTCTACCTCTGCTGCAACACCTGCCACAGTCGATGATACCGACGATGACGACGGCCTCGAAGACGACGACGGCAACAGCTCTGAAACAACCACCTCCACATTTCAAACCGACGCCGACGTCGCCTCAGACTCGGACTGGGATTCCGACTTTGAAACATCAAACGTCGTAGGCCTAAACGAAACGTACCAGCAGATACCACCACCACCTCCTCCAAGAACACAACCCCAACTGCGGCGGCTAACCGGCAAGCGAAAACCAAGTCCTCTCGAAACCGAGGTTGAGGACGAGGACGATCAAGAAGAGGACTCCAATGAGGATGACGACGACAACGACGACAACGACGACAACGACGACGACCTCTCCGTTCCTGAGCCGCCGTCTAGAGGTACTGGGCGTCGTCCGCTGGCTAAACGGCCTCGGACGAGGGCTTCATTGGCTGCTGTCACAGCTACTTCTAGTGCCAGTGCTAGTGCCAGCGGTAGTGCTAGCGGCAGCGGTAGTGGTAGCGGTACCGGTGGTGGGAGTACTACTGCTCGCCGGCGATCACTCAGGAGATCTGCCGGTAGTAGCAGCGGCAGTGGCAGGGCAGTTCACGGGGGAGGAGAAGAGACATCCGAAGATGAACTTGGTTAGCTTCCGAAAAGGGACAGGATATGTGTGGATTAATTCTCCTTTTTTTTTTTTTTTTTTTTTTTTGCTTTACGGTTGGTTTACTTTGCGGAACACGAGAGGTGTTTGGGCGTGTACACAAGCCGTCAAGGATGTTGGATGTTGGATTGCGATCTCCCCGATGGAAATAGGGGAAAGCAAGTAAGGAAGGGATGGATACCCGATTGCTTTTGCTTAACATTAACATTGGCTGCTTGCTGGATACTGCTCTAGACTAGGGCACAGATTGACATAACTGGCTAGCTGCTCGCTCGATTTTTGTATAGACGATTTTACTTTTGATAAGTAATGTTAGAGTAGATATTGTATTTGAGTATACAAACCAAAGATTATTCTTCTACCTCATCTTCTACCTCGCCTTGTCCTTGCCCATGTCCCCTACTCAACTCTCCCCTACTGACGTTTTTCTACATCATTTTTTCCCTTCCTGGCCCTGCACCACCCCCTCCCACCGAGACGAGATGAACTTACACAGATGAAACATCCCCCCAACTGCGCTTCGCCTTGGCTTGCCCTTGCCCCTGGTTTACTCTAGACTCCTCACAACGCACAGACACCGCCGCGCGTAAACTTGCCTGAACTCTTCGCTTCCCTTGGGCTTGGGAGTTTGGGCCGGTTATCTGATGCTGATGCGGCTTGTGTGTGTGTTGTATGTGTGTCTGGATACTCCGTGTCCGTTGTGCTGGCGTGTCGGCCTGTCGGGTTCTTATCACATCAATCTACATCGTTATTTATCTGATACTTACCTACCCTCGAGCTACCCAGGCGTTGGGGTTCACAAGCCCGAGTATGTACCTCACCCATCTACCCATCTTTCCCCGGTACTATACAAAATTGGAGATCTCAGTCATACGCATATTATCCCATGTCTCAAGAACGGGTACCCGTCCGTCGTCAACCGAGAACCTGCTCTTCTTTTTGAAAAAAAAGACTTTAAAAGACGGTCCGTCGTGTCACGTGGTATGTACATAACCATTTATTAAGTAGGCAACCAGGGGGGGGACAAGAAAACATTCCAAATCCCTGTATTGCGAGCCTATGACGGTCTAGACTCTAAGAGAAGATCTAGCTAGGTATGTTGTTTGCCGCTGATCCCAGGAACAAGACAAGATTAGATTGCTGCTCTTGCTGCCTGCAAAATGGGACGGTGGAGGTATGCGTGCTCGACATACAATACGGTGCCTGTGTAATTGAGCCTCTCGTGCCTCACTCAGTTCAGCGACCTCGGGTGTTCAGGCTCGGGTTTGGGCTCGGGGGTGCTTTCACAAACAACAGTAATGGTGTATGGGCTTCATTAAGTGTGTCGTTCAGTTTTGATGACGCCGCATGGCATGGTTGTTGTTGAGGCTCTATCTCCTTTTCCTCTGTCCATTGTTTCCATTGTTTGTGACCGGGAGAGAAAGTGATGGTGACAACTGACCCAATGAAAATGGCGATGACGAGCGACCGACGTTCGAACCGGGCCGTTTCGACGAGCCGCGCAGGCTAGACAAGCAAGGCCAGATGAGATGGGATGGGAGACGATCTTATCTACCGCCAGGGGTTCGTCTCAAAACTCAAACTCTCAACTTGGCGCGATGATGTTGATCCAAGAGGACAAGGACAAGGTTAGGTTTGATCAGGGTGGAAAAAGAAAAGTGTTTTATAAAACACTACTACCATAAGCCAACCAGTCCTGAGCTTGGATTTTCGGAGAGTGAAGTGACGGGAAGTGACCAGGAGATAATTGGCTATCCGGGGGGTCTGTTTCGATACACGCTTGGCTTCGCAACGGCGGTACGGGCAAGACGGGGGAGGGAGATTACGAATACCTTCGACAACCTCGTGTAGAATTGGATGCTACTACTCGGCGGTTGAAGACCCTAGAGGCCACACGGCGATAACCTCCTCTTCAAAGTCTTGGGTTGCAAAGGAGATCCACACAAAGATGCTCCGTTTCTCGTTCCCCGGCGAGCCCGGCAACCGGTAGACGAGCCATGGATAAAAGGGGAGGGTACGGGTTTCTTGGTAGCATTGAAGTCCATCAAGGTGAAGCCTCTGCGCAACGAGCGTGATTGTTTGGGATGCGTTACAGGGTTTGCCGCACATGTGATGGATGTTGGATGATATGTGTCAATGTCAATGGGGAGGATGATGAGTATGTACACATCTGGCGACAAACGAGATGTTTGCACAGCGTCGGTGATTCCTGCGAGAAAAGATTATGTGGGCGGTGGCTTCTATCAACCCGAATTCTCTGCAGCTTGTCGGCAACGAGGCGTTGTTGTTCACCTGACAACCGGAGCAAAAGAGACGTGATGAGATGGAACAGAGAACAACTGCCCGAGACCTGCTCGCTCCATGTGGAGATCTCGGCTCTTCCTTCCGTTGGCCGATGGTGATTTAAGAGGTCATTTCAGCTGACGTGCGCTTGTTTGGGAACATGGCAGCTTCTGGCCGGGAGGGCTGATGGTTGGATTTTTGGATAACCTTGCGAAGGGGCTGTTTCAGGGATGTGGCCAATTGGCTCCGCAGAGTCCAGTGAAGTGGAAGCGCACGGGCCAACCCCACCTTTCTTCGGAGCGAGTTCCCGTTCGTCTCTTTTCCAGTTTTCTCTTTTTTTTTACAGTCGAAGAGTGTTTGGAACGTCGTTTGTTTTTCAGCGCTGTGACCCGGCGGTGGAGCGAGCATCACTCGCAGCACTGCAGCCGCCACAATGCAGGGACACCCGATCCCAAATTGTTAGGCCAGGGTACTTACAAGTATTCAGGTGGTCATAGCTTTGAATCCTCCCCGGCGTAGACTCCGCTGAATACGACAGACGACATGGATAACTCGGAGGCAGAGCTGAAAAACTTCGGACGAACCACTTCCGCGGCACCTCGTGGAGATGGACTGATCGTGGGGAATATTCCAAGTTGTCAGAAACACCAAACGGAGATCCCATGTGAGTTGTGACGGTACATAGTCTGGTTGGATCTGGGGTTTCTAGTGTAGGGCGGTAGTTGGCGGCACGTCAGAATGGATGAGGTGCCGCTGGAATTCTCTAACCCACAACCACTCGCTGGATCGTAGTGACGGCGCTTTGTGACGGATATGCATGCCACGCGACATCTGATGTCTCCCCTTGACCACAGGCTGGAATGTCGTCAGCAGGAGGAAATAGAAACGCAATTGCAACACTATTAGGGGGATCTGACCAACACCACTATTTACTACCCCCATCGTTTGGAAGCTAGACACACATCCCGATGTGCATAAGAGGCGTCTGGCAAGTCCCGTTGTACGCCCTCATTGTGACTGTTGATGCAGCGCATTATCCAGGGGCAACGACATAACCACAACTACAACATGCAGGAGTGAAAACACAAGACGCCTTCTTTGGTGGAGGGCCATGAAGAGGTACAACTGGTACACAACCCGAGGCACACAGGCGCATGATTAAAAGGTACCTATGGTCAGGGATTGGACGAGGGCATGGCCCCCTCCCCTGGTCTCACCCTCCGCCAAGTCCATCTTCTCAAGTTCCATTTGGACGATCGCGCCGGCGATAAACCCACCACACAAAACGGAACCCACTCTCGGAACCTACCACGCCTCGAGCACGCCTGCCAGTCACACCCTCCTTCTCGAACCCATCTGTGCCATTCTCTCTCATTTTATGCCCAGGAGACCCCCTTCTCACTTTTCCATCTCTTGTCATTCCCTCCACTCCCTTCGCCAACTCCTGGGTTCCGTCATCTTTTTTCATCCACAAAAGGCCCCATCCCTCGTGCCAGTCGCAACTTGGCTGTCACCTGGCTGTCAACAATCTTGGCCTTTTTTTCTTCGCCCTCCTTCTTTTCGACCGTCATTCATCCATCATTCCTTCCTTGTCAGTGTTGATCGTTGACCGAACACGCCCTACTTTCACTACGCGCCTTCGAAAGGATCCCTTCTTTCCAAATCTTACCCCGGAGGCTCAACCGTCAAACCGAACTCGGCAATAGAAACACTCACCAAACCCCAACCCGGTCACCCTTCTTCAACTCATCAGTCCCACGCTGGCGACCCAGGGACAGGACGTCACTATCATTAGACCTTCACTCGACACGCCGATACGACACTCATATACCCGCGCTGGACTCGGGCAACCTTGGGGTCGTATATCAAACATTCATTCGTCAAGAGCCATATCGACCATCTAGACATCTACCTATGTTTTAGGACCGTTACACCGAAAAGACGCTCTCAGGTGTCAGTCACTTGTATCACACCCACCGGAAACAAACAAAAAGAAAGGATAAACCAAAATGTCAGCTCAACCACAAGGAAACGCAACAGCGGGGGCTCAAGGGGCGCAGGCAGGAGCAGCTCAGCATGCTGCGGGGAGTAAAGCTGCTGCAGGTGGAGGTGGAGCTTCCGAAGGTCCGGATGAAGCCGCCATGATCAACGACATGCTCTCGGGATATCTACTTCTTGTCCTGGGGTGTATCTCCGTTGTTCTGATCATCTGGAGACTCAGCACAGGCCTCAGCAAATACGTACGACATGTTTCTTGCCTCACCAACGATACACAGAAATACTTTGCCAGGGCAGGCGTCAAGTGGACGTGGTTCAAGAAGAATATCCAGTACTCACCCATTCTCAGCAAGAGGCACAACCGCGAGTTCCAGCTCAGCTCGGCCATCAACGTTGGAACTCTCCCCACCCGCCTTCAACTCGTCTTCCTCCTCGGCTACTTCTCCACCAATGTCGCTTTCTGTGTTATGGGGATCGACTTTTCGAAGCCAGTGGCCGCGTCTGCCACCGTGTTCATCAATCGTACTGGAACCCTCGCTGTCGCCAACATGATCCCCCTGTTCCTCATGGCTGGCCGGAATAACCCCCTCATCAACCTTTTGGGCATCTCGTTCGATACGTTCAACCTCCTTCACCGATGGTTGGGCCGTATTGTGGCTTTGGAGGCTCTTGCTCACACCCTGGGCTACCTTTACCGTTCAGCTGCTACCAAGGGCTGGGCTGTGGCTTTCGAGGGTATCTTCAAGAGCAACATGCTCATCTACGGTTTCGTGGTATGTAAACACTGTATCTTGATGATTAGTATTCGAAGTACAGTAACTAACATCCCTCCTAGGCAACCGCTGCTTTTGTCACCATCGCCATCCAAGCGACCAGCGTTTTCAGGCACGCCTTTTACGAGATCTTCAAGATTTTGCACATCGCATTGGCCATTGCCTCCGTCGTCGGCCTGTACTACCATCTCGGACCGCACGGCTTCCCGCAGATCAAGTACCTCTACCCGGTCATGGTCTTGTGGGCCTTCGACCGTACTGCTCGCTTCCTTCGGGTGGCGTACTACAACTTTGGATCTGGCGGCGGAAAGGCTCTAGTTGAGGCTCTTCCTGGCGGTGCCACGCGAATCACTGTGACTATGGCGCGCCCCTGGTTTTTCAAGCCCGGTCAACACGCTTATCTCTACTTGCCATCCGTCAGCCTCTGGCAATCTCACCCTTTCTCCGTCGCGTGGAGCGAAGAGGCGGACTCGCCCAACGGCGAAAAGCTTCCCATGGACCGCCGCGACGTCCTCGCCATGAAGAAGACGACCGTTTCTTTCATCATCCGTGGTCGCACGGGCATGACTGGCAACTTGTATGAAAAGGCTGCTTCATGCATCGACGGCAGGATGGTGACGAGGTGCCTTGTTGAGGGCCCTTATGGAGGCATGCACCAGATGCACTCGTACGGCACCGTCATGCTCTTTGCCGGCGGCGTTGGCATCACACAGGCGGTGCCTCATGTCCGTGATTTGGTTATTGCCTACAGCAATGGCATGGCGGCTACCCGCAAGATTATCTTGGTCTGGACTATCCAGAGCCCTGAGCACTTGGAGTGGATCCGCCCCTGGATGACGGAGGTCTTGGGTATGGAGAAGCGCCGTGAGGTGCTCCGTATCATGCTCTTCGTCAGCAGGCCGCGCTCGACAAAAGAGATTCACAGCCCAAGCTCAACAGTGCAGATGTTCCCGGGTAGGCCGAACATCGACATGCTTCTAGCAAAGGAGATGGAGGACCAGGTGGGCCACATGGGCGTCTCGGTGTGTGGCCCTGGTGCGCTCAGTGACGAGGTCCGTCGCTCTGTCAGGAACAAGCAATACAACGGTGCTATTGATTTCGTCGAGGAGGCATTTTCTTGGTAGAATTAGAGGATTCCGTTGGAATTGGCATCAGGCAAAAGGCTTGAGGTTATGAGATATGAACTCACATTTATGCTATTTGAAGAAACTTGTTCAGCCCGTCTTGTCGTACATCTCATGGCTGGTCTCTGGGACAAGCTTTCATCGCGCGGACATTTTCTCATTTTGTCATACATCACTGTCATTTCCCCTTTGCGAAATGTACAATGAACATTCTTGTACATGAGGTTCCCATCCCCTCTTTTATTTTTTTTATCTGGGTGTGGTTGTGTTGGTAGGCAAAAGATAGCATAGCATTCACTTTGAAATGACCATATCACAAGGATACGCACCCAAACTCATGATGCCGTGTTCAATGCCTGTTCCTAATGATGGCAATTCGTTAGTTATCCCCTTTCGAGCCAAATGTAAACAAGTGGTGATAACTGGGAAAAGGGGACGAATCCCCTGCCAGTGACAAACACTACACTAACCATTGGATTTGCGTATATCAGTACGTGTGAATAATTTCCCATCGCTACCATTTCTTGTCAAACGCAAAAATTCCTGTCTTTCCAAGAAGTAGTGTTCAAATGCTTTGCTTGACGCCCAATTACTTTTATATAGGAGTCACGAGGCTTTAGTTCAGCCCCGTAGCTATTCATAGAAGTCAAGAGCAAACTGCAGTTTACACCTTCAGACAATCTGGAATCTGGAACCTCGATCTGAAGTGGACGATATCGATTGCATGTACGGCATAGACATACAGTACGAGCACGTATCAGTAGTGTACGCATATAGACAGTACAGCGGCCTACTGTCTACGCCAGGCATGCTTGCCAGGTGTAAGTGGAGGATCACCATACGACGAGACGCCGAGCGGGTGCCACCATTCACTCAACGAAAGACAACCGCAACCGTACATACTAGTACTGCATACCTACCGCTAGCAGTGTCGTCACTTTGAAGCAAGGGCAGCCACATACACTGGCAGGTGACAGCATTCCTAGGTACCTTCCCGAGTCATGCCTCCATTGCGCGCACTTAAACATGACTTTCCCCGCTTGCTCTTGCCTCAGGTATTCTGCTCTGGGTCGCACGGTTTCTCATCCTTCCTTCTCACCATCTCTTACAGGTCAACTGACCTGCCTATCTTGGACCTCATGTCTGACAATTTGTTGCCCAAAAGTAAGTGACACCTTCCGTTCTGTGCAGTGTGTTTGACAGGCTTTGTTTGGGTCAGCTTACACTGACGTTGGTTGACAGAGCAACCAAAGTAAGCCAATCTAGGCTCCGCTCAACGACGTCAGTGGTCGTTTTATCACAAGGGTTACCTCTATGGAATACTACCTAACCGCAAACGTTCGTCCTCTTATCGCTCTCCGCTTGTTACCTTGGTCGTTGGCTTCGCCGCCGTCGGACAGACAACCCCGACAACATTACAGACCAATTGGTCGATCATTGATTACCATTCATCGCATCGATTCATCCCATTTGTCGTTTCGCATTCTTGTGATTTGCCCTTCAGTTTGTCCCTTTTTGCAACTGCTGCTCGCTCGCAAAGCAATAACGAACACTCATCATTTTGTCTGTGAACTCTATAGATGATCGAAAGTGAACCCCGCGGCTTTGGCAGGAGAGCTGAGCGAATCGTACCGGAACTGGAAGTTCACCATCAGCATCACCCACCTCAGGAGCAGAACGCCGAAGCTCAAGATCAGCAGCAGGTCCAGCAGCAACCTCAGCGACTCTACATCGGCGACAACACCGACGAAAGTAACAACGCCCGGGCAGCACCTGAGCCGGCGGCACCAGCATCAGCGGAGGAGGACGCCGGAGTCATCCGTGTCAGCGTCACCACTACGACCACCGTCAGCGAGGCGGCCTCAGGAGCGACACCCGCTTCCAACAGCAACAACCGCAACTTTACGAACTACAGGAACTACAGACACTACAGGAACACCACCACAAACAGCGCTGCCAACGATACCATCACCACCAACAACAACAACAACAACAACAACAACAGCAAGATGGGTCTCGCCTACAACGTTTACCTCAACAGCGGCAAGATTTACGGATGCAGGAACTGCAAGACCCATTTAGCTAATCATGAGGATATTATCAGCCGTGTAAGTCACCTTCGCTTCCGTTCCCTTCCGTTCGTCCCTTTTTCCACCCTCTTTCCCATCTCCTCCCCTTCCCCTTCCCTTTTCCCCTTACACTCTCCCTTTTTACCCCCTTATCTTCTTTCATTCCACTAACCCTTCCCTTCCCACCAAAAACAGAACTTTAGGGGCCAACACGGCAAAGCCTACCTCTTCAACTCGGTCGTCAACGTCGAGACGGGCGACGCCGGCGAGCGTAATATGACGACGGGCCGCCACGTCGTCCGGGACATCTACTGCCGCCAGTGCAAGGAGGTGGTGGGGTGGAAGTACGATAAAGCCTACGAGCCCAGCGAGAAGTACAAGGAGGGCAAGTTCATTTTGGAGGCTGAGTTGCTTGCCAATGTCAACTAGGAGGGGACTGGAGAGTCGGATGGTACAGGACGACAGACCGATGGATGAGATTACGATATAACATGACACGACTTTACATGATATGATACGGCAGGAATAACAGGACGACAGCGGCATGGACGACTACCTGCAACAGAACTACCTCTAGGGCAGGATCATGGCAGCGAGGCAGCAGAGCGCAGGCAGGGCACAGGGCGAGCACAGCCAAGGTTATATGCACGGCCCGGAGTTTCAAGAGCTAAACGGAACATGCGCATGATGTACGGTAAGTAAGGGGTGGAGAGATTATTAGGGTTGTTATTGACTTTCGGTTGTAAACCAACACTTTCGAAAACACTTTCGAACACTTTCCCTCTCTCCAGGCTTGGTGAAATATGTTCGCGGTCTCAAGATGTGAGAGTCCTAGAACGAGTAGAATGCGAGAGCGTTCAACCTGTGCTTGAAGGCCATGTGTGTTCAATCCATCTCTTTGTTGCAGAGTGTCCCATCTGCTTTGTTATCTGCATGCACTCGAAACCATGACCCAGACCATCTTTCAGCCGAGACACAATCATCTCCATGTCTAACATAGCCCCGATCATCAATGATCCACATGCTACCCCCAACTTCGCATCCCCAAGTCATAGACATGTCGCGGGAAGTAGAATACAAACATGTCTTGTTCATTTGCCTGAAAGGTCATGTATGATGATACATCACCTGTATATGTGTATTTATGCTATCGCTGCAGAAGTGAACCCCCATCGTGACCCCTTTGTCATCTGTCCGAAACCAACCTATTGAACGCCTTATGTCCCTAACCTCAACCACCCCGATATCGACCCTGAATCATCTAGCAGCAGCATGTCCTATGACAAGTGACAGTGATACCCGCCGTCTTACCCAAACTGAGAAGTCAAACTAAATACCCAAAAAGACTACATAAAACCAGTACACAGACTCTGTCCCTGTTTACCGTTCATATAACACCGTGTATGAATGTTACAGTATCCCACCCTATAGTCCAGTTCACCTAGTTATGTTCAATAGGCTCCTCAGGCAACAACTCCTCCACCTGGCTGACGCGGAGGAACTCGAACGGCGGCTCGACGATGCCGTTGAACAGGAAAGTAAAGTAGACGAGCAGGCCGAAGCCGACGACCTGGAGCCACTTGAACGTCTCCCAGCCGAGGCCGAGCGAGACGATCCAGATGAAGAGCGTGCGGCACGTGTCGATGGTGGAGCGGGAGGTGGCGCTCACGCTGCGGGTTACGGAGAGACCGAAGAAGTTGAAGCCACTGTGGAAGGAGGAGGTGTTAGTGGACGGTTTCGTTTGGAAAGAAGGGGGGGAGATATGGTCAGGGACAGGGACATAACGGAAACTTACCCAATGCTAATCATAATCAAAACGCTCGAGATGAAGACAGACTTGTACTCCCAAAACTGCCTCCACCCCTCAACCATATCGAACGGTCCATACCGACCTGCCTCGGTCCGGCCAATGGCAAAGTGCAAGATCACCATGCCCAAGAGCGTGACCGTAAAGCCAAAGAGGCCCTCCCACCCGACAACACGGATGGGCTCGATCGTGGACCGCTCCAGGATGTACTCCTCCAGCACAAACTGCGTAGCAGTAAAGATCTGTGCGCCCGCAATCATCAACACGCCAATGATCACCTTGAGGGCGTCGGCGCCCACATCCGCAACCGCAGTCGCACTAGGATGCTTCTGATCCGGCTGAATCGCACCAGCCAGTCCCACGAGCGCCACGCCGACCATGACTCCCACCAGCGACAGCCACTGGAAGGCGTACAACTTGCGGCGCAAGAAAACGACGCTGAAGACGCCGACGAAGAGCACCAGGGCGCCGCGCGTCATCTGGTAGATGGAGGCAGCCACGAGCAGCAGGCCGGCGTTCATGAGGGTGGTGCCGCAGATGTCGCAGATGGCGGGGAGCGAGAGCAGCACGACGCGCCAGCCGCGGAGGATCGAGGGGCCTTCGTACTTGGAAGATGCGGGCGAGTCGGTGAGAGGGGTGTGGGAGCGGATGCTGGCGTCGTCGGGGATGGTGGTATCCTCGTCATCGGCCGCCCGGTTGTTGATGCGTTCGTAGGTGGTGGATTTGGAAACATAGCGGCTCCAGAGAGACATGATGCCTACGACGAGCCAGCAGCCCATCTCGCCGACGAACATCTGGAGGGTCTGGATGACGGGCTGCTCGAAGTGCTTCCGCTTAAGCGGGTCTGGGTCGTCACAGTTGCGAACGCATTGGTTGTCCTATACATCACCAAAAAAAAAGATCATGGTCAGTTGACAATCCGTGATGGGGAATACAGTACTTTGACCTGCGAGATTCCTTCCTTACCTGGTACTTGGTCAAGAGCGTATTGCACACTCCTGTAAGCAACATCATTCCCACCAGGAAGGGGATGATGGCCCGGGCGGGTATTATCGAAGTCATGGTGTCGGTGGCTCTCAACTCAGGTTTGGTGAATTGTTGTGTCCGGGAGAAAGCTTGAACTGGCGAAGCTTAAGGAAGGACTGGAAAGGTTGAAGTCAACCTACGGACGGATGACGGATTGACGGAGGGATGATCGGGGAGACGGGAGGTTTGATCAAGTGATATGATGCCAGGACTGATAACGATATCGGTAACCTTCCCTCTTAGACGATCAGTGGCGCTAAAGTATGCCGCTACTGCGCGTAGAGGCTAGCTGCCTCCTTCGGTTTGCTTGAGGTTGGGAATGATGCGATGCGGTTTCCGATAAACCTGATCGGTCGCGATGTGGTTCTGCGTGAACGTATTTCTGTGAAACACTTGGATTGGTTCTAGATGCTCGATATCGTGGTTGGCCTTTAATTTCGAGAGAGTACGAGTCAATCCGTCCGTCCTTTTCTTTGTTGGTAGACGGTTAGGGCGAACAGAAGGTCGGGTCGGGTGGGTGATAAACGTGGAGTGGAGCGGTGCGCTGGGAGGGTGCGGGTGCCAAGGCTGACGTCCTCAGCGGACATTTAGACTGCGGCACTTGCGGCACCCCAGATAAACGCCCGCCGATCATTTGCACAGCGGATATCCACAGGCCCTCAGTGGTGAAACGCCCGGCGGAACCTAACAGAGGACACGCCTTGAGGTTGCCCACTGGTCGCTGTGGCTTGAATAGGCCGGAAGAGGCCATCAAGGTGTTCACCCCAGCCACAATGCCCCAACCCTTGGAACTTCACATGATCAAATGACTGTGGTGCATCACGCCAATAACAAGAATGATTACGTAGGAATATCTATGCTGAGGGCAGGGAACATTCGCGGCCGACCTGAAGAGAGA
Organism: Neurospora sp. FGSC 26628; assembly: GCA_009805345.1. Lineage (NCBI taxonomy): Eukaryota > Fungi > Ascomycota > Sordariomycetes > Sordariales > Sordariaceae > Neurospora > Neurospora sp. FGSC 26628. The sequence continues at coordinate 64,213 of RAOO01000112.1, forward strand.
TGGACAAATCCGGATATTCACCGCCTCACTTTCAGACCTTGTTCATGCAGTACCTCAAGTTGTGAGATGGCGATCTCTGCCCGCAGGTTCCATATTGACTCTTGATACATATTACTAGCCGTAACTACCTATCGTGTTCTGTTTTCCATGTCATCTTCTCACAAAGAAGGGGTATCCCATACAGCATAACAATGTTCCATATCCTTTCCCAAACTCCCGTCATAACAACCTCCTGGGTTGCTGCGAAACTTATTCCTCCGAATAACGTCTGGTCCCAAAGCCCAAATGCCGAATGCCTCTGCCAAGAACTCCCTATTTCTCCGGATCGCTTTGCTTCTTCTTCTTGGGCTTCTTGTCGCCGATGTTGTTGTAGTGCAAGATGCCCAACTCCTTATCCTGCGCCAGCTTCTGCAAATCTCGCTCACTGCAGGGAACACCTTCGATCCTCTTCACCTTTCTTCCCTCAAAGAACATAACCAGCCCACCGACCATAGCGATGATACAGCCGACAGCCACCAGAAATCCCGTTGACCAACTCGGGCGGTCATACCGGTTCATACCCCACATGATGCCACACAGACCGACCTGAGCCAAGGTATTGAGAATCATGCACCAGATCATAAAGTCCATCTTCCAAACCTTGGTCGCCGGCGCTCGAACGCCCGTCAAGGGTGTGTTGGGCATCTTGTCCTGCGGAATAGGAATGCACTGCTTCGGGACATCAGCCGGGAGGTTATCCGGTCCGATATCCGGAGACAGCTCCTCTGTGCCCGGAAGACGAAACCAGCTGCGGTGAATCGCAGCGAGCCTAAGAAGGCCTTCCTGCTGCCCCTTGATCCGGTACTTCATCAGAAGCCACAGATCCCGGAAGCGCCATGGCGCCAGTCCGAACGCAGTGACGCAKAACAGTCCCGTGAGGACTTGCGAGTCCCACTCAACCCATTTCCGCCTTGGCGAGTTGATGTCGTTGCATGTCGGATGGCACATGGCCGGCGCGGCGTTGCAGAGCAGAAGGAACAACATGCCACCCCAAGCTACCACGTTGAGACCGTAGAATGTCCAGAAGGCTCCCATTGGCGTTGTGAAGAACTTCCAGAACGAGGCGAGCCCTTGCTTTGTGGACTCCTGCCAGGAGTACTTGGGCGGGAAGTGGTAGCCATTGTCGAAAGGCCGTGTGTAGTCTGTCTCTTCGGCAACGCGTTCTGCTGGGACTGCTAAGGTGACATCATCTGATGATAATCGAGCAGGCTTCATGGTGTCGGTTTGCTGTGAGACTTGGCGGCTTGCGAGGGACTGTTCTTCTGATGTGACTGGTTTCAAGTTCTCCGTAGTTCGATCATTGTGAGGAGATAGGTTATGGTTGGGGTGGGTTAGACCCTCGGCTGCGACATGATTGCTTTGAACCATCGCAGCTTCTTTGAGGAAGTCGTTAATCGAAGGGAGCGGTTGGCGGCCGTGGTTGTTGAAGCGTGGCGGGGATTGATTAAGGATTATGTACTTGGTATTCGTAAATGGGCAAACAACTAATGCTTGTGGTTATAATGCAAACAAGTAGAAGGTAAGATGAGAAAGAAGATTATGGTAGGGGATGGATCAGAGACGGATTATATTCTACTGTCTCAAAGTAAACGAGAGACAGTCATTGTGAGCACGGTTGATGGGGAAGAAGGAGGAAGAGGATGAAGGGGGAAAAATGAAGGGGCGGCTCAAAGGGTCCGATAGCAACTTGCACGCTTTCAAAGGGCACGGTACCTGCAACTGACGACACAGGAGGGCCACCTCACTTACACAGGACGCACCGACTAGGTACCGCGTCCATGCAACTGCTCATGGAAGTGGCAGAAAAGGAAGCGAGGAAGTCGACACAACAAAACCGCCCGAGGTAACGGCGACTGGGGGGGCGAGTGACGGGCCAGACCTCAACCCAAATAAACTGCCCTGCCACTACGTAGCAGCCGGAGCCAGGAACCTGCCGAGTACCTCTAGACACTCAGCCCCGTCGTCACACCCATCCTCCAAAAACCCAGAAAGACCCTGCCCAACAGAAATGTCTCAGACTCTCATTTCATTGGTGAACCTTCCGTTGTAATCTCGGCCTGCTGCTCACTGGGAGCTGGTGGAAGCTGGCTTGACGGGATCAAACAACGGCCGACGTAGCGGTGATGTCATGCCGCATGTGTCTGTAAAGCTTCAGATCACAGACTAGACTGACTCGGAATAAGCGTTCGAATTTGTCGTGTCGACGGGAGGTGATGTGAAGATGATATGGGAACAGGCAACATCTGAATCATTCCATTCAGACAAAAGACCATGCTGCCCCTGCCGTATTTCGGCGGCCAGCGGCCTCCATGTTCCAGGCTCGACTGATCTTCTTCAGTGACCCACTGTCCCCACTGATAGGGGACCCTTGCTGATCGCGTCCCTTCAGGTTCCATCCATTCAGGCTTCTTTGTGGGTGAGACCCACTGAAAATTAGAGTTTGGATCAACCCCGCCAAACAGCCAAACAGACTCGGGAAAAATGAACGAGACTGGACATCTTCACAAGCTTCATGCTCGGACCACATCGACAACTTGACCTCGCACACAGTTGGCCAGTCACCCCAAACGCAAGACTGTCTATTATCGCCAGCATGTCGGTCGATCAACACCTCCAAGCCCTCACAAAGGTTGTGGTGAACAACCTGGAAAACCAGCACGATTGGACTCAGGTTCAGACACACACCCAGGACAATCTCCCTCGACCTCTCCTCTACGGACTCCCGCCAAAGCGTCTCTATGTGCACCCCGATGAGCAGATCGAGATCATCAAGGCCGAGAAGGAGTTGAACGAGCGTATTCCCCAGGAACCTGAGCTTGAATGGGTTTTGCCGCTGCACCTGGCTGAGAAGTGGTCCATCAGCGACTTTGCGGCCGTCTTTGATGCCATCACAGCCATCCCTCCCGGAGGTGAATCTGTGAACGCCAGCGAGGATGCTCAGTGGCAGTTGTGGAGGGGCCCGAAGCGTGGCAAGCGCATCTTGCTCGCGACTGTCCAGGATGATTCAACTGTTACGTATTACTGGATACACAACGGCCTCGTGAAGCCCAGACAGAACTGAGAGTTACCAGGCACAACAAAGTTCTACATCCGTCAGTGTAATGCGGTGGTGTCTGTATGTGGAAGTACTTGTAGATGGCTAGGCTATCTGATCAACTCGGATACTCTACCCATGCGTATGACATCTCCGGGTCGCAGAGAACATGCCTCCCTATCAAGGCGTGAAGATCACCTTCTGTACCTTCATGTTATCAAAGAGATCATATCCCTCGACAGCCTCGGCAAGGGGCATGATCTTGTCGTACATGAAGCTATACGCGACAGCTGGTCAGCACTTTGTATCAACATCAGTACCTTACGAAGCACATAGAGCGGGACTTACCTAAACTTGTGCTGGTTCCTAGCCATCACCTCCAACGCTTCCGGGAAGATGGACCGTACCGGACACCGGCCCATCTGCACTCTCAAATTTTTGCTGTTGCCGGATTAGCCAATCCATCCTCCATCATATCAGGATACAAGACGGGGAAAAACTCACTTATACCCATCATCACCCGTCCACGGCAAATCATAATGTCCCTGGACACCAATACTGCTAATCACCCCAAACGGCCTCAAAAGCTCATATGCCGTCTTGAGCGCCGGCCTGCTCCCCACCACCTCAACCACCGCATCCGCGCCTCTCCCCTCCGTCACCTCCTTGACCCTCTTAACCATCCCCTCCATGCCCAACCCTCCCTTCTCAACGTCCGCAAAGTTCAACGGCTCCGCACCCAACTCCTTCGCCAACGCCAACCTGCTCTCCACACAATCCACAGCAAACAGATGCTTAGGCTTATACTCCAACGCGCTCACAACCGCACAGAGACCCACGGGTCCACAACCCACCACCACCACCGTCGCCTCTTCGGGGTTCAAACCGTGCATCAACCCAAACGCATTCTTGGCTCCAAAATACCCCGTGGGGAAAATATCCGCCATCAACACCAGCGCTCTCTCATCTTCGATCTCGGGGGGCGCCACGACCGCGGTCCCGTCGGCGAGGGGGATGCGGACGTACTCGGCTTGACCACCGTCGAGCCCGGGGGACCCGAACAGCAGGGAAGAAGCGCAGCGGGACGAGAAGCCGTGGAGGCAGTAGTAGCAGGTGCCGCAGGAGACGGTGAAGGGGGCGACGATCTTGTCGCCTACTTTGATGGTGGTGACGGCGGAGCCGACGAGGTGGGCGACGCCGGTGAATTCGTGGCCCATTATGAAACCTGGGGTTGAGGACTCGCGGCCGCGGTAGGTGTGGAGTTCACTTTTGCAAAGGGGTTTGTTTAGCTTTATGGGAGGTTGTTGTTGAATGGGGGTGGGAGGGAGTAGGTTGGTAGGTGGTAGGTAGGGTACGTGATGATGGATGGGGTGGAGGAGTAGCGTAGCTTGGTTATACTGAGGCTTTATAATAATGGAAAGAATAAAAGTAAAAGACCTACGAGCCACACAAAGCAGTCATCTGCACCTTGACAATGATGTCCCTGGGGTCTTGCACTGCTCATGTATACAACACTCTCGTCAGCTAACCTCACTCACACAAAGACTCCTATGATGAATGATGTAGATGGTGATTTGAGTTGCAGTCAGTCAGTTCCATCGACGTGAACAGAAAACCCCCTTATGCCGACCAAGCTTGTTGTGCTCGAGTTGGCAGCTCAAGTGAGATAGTGTACAACAAGATAACCCACATCGTATGTATCCCTTGAGTGAGTAGTAGAGCGTGACTGAGAAGAAAAGATAGAGAAAACCTACACTCGGGAATAGGCCTCTCCTGAACAGAAACCTTCTTAGGTCCCTCAAAGACCACGGCCCTCATTGTCTTCTTTGCTTCTGTCGACATTTTCGGGTTTTTTATGATTTCTTGGTATTCACAGGCCAAAATTGATATGTTGACTTGAGTATGCTTGTGTTTTGGTGGTGACTCCAGAAATTGTGTTGTAGAGGATAAACAATGGCGATGATGATGAGTAAACACTTGAGACTTTATACCCGCCAATATCCGATCGGCTCTATGGATGTTTATCCCGAGGTTAGATCTACAGTAGAAATGTACACCACAACATGTACTTGGTAGACTTGGCTCCAGCGAGCGACCTCGGAGAATCGTAGAAGGCGGGGAAAATTCGGGGCTGTGAGGGCGGGGGTTGATCAGGTAGCACCGGCTTGAAGTGGAGTAGCGCGTGGCATTCAGATTTCGTCTTGTTTCGGCACCACGTAGGAGACGACGTCCAAGTTATTGATATTCAATAGGCTTAATACTAGATATATCACAAACTTCATCGCTAGCAATAAACCCGCCGCTTCCTTTTCCTATGTCAAAAGTCATGACTTCTCCAATGTCCAATGTTCCCAAAACGCCCCGTGACCGACCGTTGTATTTGTTCCCAATTGTCATTATCGTAAAGACTTCATGCGATGATGTCCCCTGATCCAAGTCAAGAACGCCAACTAGACAAAGACCACTTCAAAACTCGTTCTAGTAGTCATGTAGTCTTCCGTCTATAAACGTATTCAAAAAAAGGGGAGTTGCGGTTCTATTCGTCGGCGATGGCGTCGCAAACCCCAAGCATGGTCATGCCCAGGAAAGCAAAGAATATGCTCATATTACGGTTATGGGTCAAACTCAAGCTCTCCGAAAACAGCTGCAGCGCCACGCTGGTCATGATACCCGCGGTGACAGCGAACAGGCATCCGTACGCCGTGCCGTTGATGGTGATGTTGCTGTGCTTGGCAACCTTAAACCAGAGCACTGCAACTCCGGCGCCCACTGGCTGACTGAGACCACCTAGCAGTGTGGCCCAGGCAATGGCCTTGAATCGGCTGTTCAGGGCCATGTACAGCGGCAGGGCCATGGAGAATCCCTCGGCAATGTTGTGAACGAACAGGGCCATAAAGACATTGAGTCCGAGTGAAGGGTTCACATGGTTGGTGGCGTAGGTAATGAAGCCCTCGGGGAACTTGTGCAGCGCAATGGCTATGACGGTCTGCAGGCCAATGGAGAGAAAGGCGTTCGTCGGTACATGATGATGGTGTTGAGCCTCGATATCTTCCTCTACCGCTGAACAACAAGTGTCATCATGGTCATCTTCGTGATGATCGTGGTGTCCATCGTAGTCGGCATGATCTGCGTAACCGACAGACGAGTCTCTGGAAATTGTTCGACTCCGTACTTGGTATATGGGACCGTTGATGGATTCCGGTACCTCGCTCGTACCCACGGAGCCTCCGGAGCGTATAACTGGGAAGGTGGCGAAACGTCCAGGCTGGTTAGAGCGTGTACCAATGTGTCTGAAGCACTCCTGCCCACAAGGATCCGTATATCCGAAACATGGGCCATCGCCATCGCAGTGAACCTTGGTGTCCTTAACAAATGATAGTACTCTGCTCGTCATCTGCCGTACGGATGGCCGTCTGCTTTGGATGCCAGTAGTGCTGCGGGCCTGCCTTCCAATGGCATGAGAATGACCAAGAGGATTAGGCCTGACTGGAGAATTCGGCTGCGCCTCGTGATCGGTTTCGGTTGGAAGGAGGGGAGTTGATTCGGTCGTATGTCCATTCGCTTCGACCATGGTTGGTGTTTCTGGAGATTCCGAGGATAACGTCCTGACTGACTGTCCATGGGTGCGGCTCGCCCAAGGCGGCTGGTGATGATGATCATGCGCATTTGCGTGTGGGTTATGGGAATGAGAATGGTCGCACCCAACAACGTGGGAGGGTATAAATCTATGGAGGACTCGGGAGATGACCTGAATGCCGAAAAAGCCAGCGATGTAACAGCCCATGTTGATGAGGCCTGCGGTCTTCTCGTCCCGCCCGTCCTTAGTGAGGTATCGCAAAGCAGATGGAAGCAGGCTAAACAAGGCCGAAAATATCTGTACATCCAATAGTTAGCTCGCTATGTTCCTGCAATGTCGAGGAAAGCTACTAGAGCTAATACTAACCATAACCCCGAAACTCAGACTCAACGAGCCTGATATGAAGACATTGCTCTCCTGTATACTAAACTTGCTCTTGATGTTGAAAAAGCGGATGGGTACATCGATGCAAATGATGGTTGATCCAAGCATGCATGCTAGGGATTGCTGGTCAGCTTGGGTAAGGGACAATGGAAGGTGATGGATACGTACCCAAGCCGCTCACGGCAGTCATAATCCACCCTCGGGTGTCATTGTCGATCCCGGTTGTAAGCATTGTGGCAGACATTGGGTGGGAATCGGAGGTTGCCTGATTGTCGTTGGCGCCACTCGTCTGCAGTCGGTTTCCGCAGTCTCTTCTACTCCCAGGATGGCGTGTATGGCATGGAGGGGAGACGGGGATCGATAACTCTGCTGGTCGGAGCTAGGAACAGTCGAGTAACTGTCAGGATCGTATATATATATATATCGGTATTCGTCGAGGAGGACCAAGAAGGGGGAGTCGGCGTCAGCAGAAGCCGGATGGACGAGAGGGCGTCACCAGTTCGATAAAGATGGTGTTGGGATGGAAAAGGCGGCGAGGCAAGAGCAGGCGTAGGCGGAAACTAGCAGGTCGTGTTTGAGAACCTCAACGGCCACACCCAAGCCCAGACAATGTATGACACAGGACAATCAATTGGAGCCTGCTCTTTGTCCCTGGGACGGTGGGTTTGTGTTTGGCTGAGATTGTTGATCCGGACCGGCGTTTGTAGATGGAAAACTCTATATGAGATGATGTGTGCTAGTATTGAGGACCTTGCTGGCTCACGGTAGCCGCCTCTGGATGGGCTCTTGGCGTTGTGAAGGTAAGCAGGTGATCAGATTGGATGGAAGAAAGTCAATCGGTCAGAATTTTTGTCAATCGCGGTAGGTACGTATAGAGTGCAGGTGTCTGGGGCGCCGAGTGCGGAGACGGGAAGCTACGCAGGGCGGATGCCGGTGGGAACTTGCAGCCTTGGAGATGTTGTAGACCTGGGCTAGACTGCCGCGAGTTGCTACAGCCGATGTTTGACGTCGAAGTCGATTGATTTGGAGATATCCAGGCTGAAGTTGTCAAGGCGAACAATTGCGGCTCTCGCAGGCTTTTAACAAGGACCGTCCGTTCGTGCTTGATAAGAAGCAGCGAAAGGGACAAGGATCATTGAGGGGAGCACTATCTCAATGCCATCATAGGTCCCCATCTTGGCATTGTTGACAACAAATCCCCACTTTGTTTCTCTTTTTATCCATTGTGAGTCTCAACAATTCGGCTTTCTAATAGGTGCTATTTGATCTAGTATCTTCTCTAGCCTCATGTTTCCAATATCGAGAAGAGTACTGGTCCATACATACCTCTACCAAACTATGATCCGTCGGAACGGTTGGCAAAATGCTCCATGTCAGGCACCATCACAAGTTATACCTCCAAGGGACTGGACAGCATTTGACCTCCATGTCTCTGCCTACCAGATGAAGAACCCGTTCACATAACGGCGAGTCCATGTGTTTGTGATGTGGTACCGTACAGTGTGGTGGTTGCCCGGTGGGCACCGAGGGCACGTGGGGTAAACGTTGGCCTCCCCACTCTCGTCGCCGTGTCACCAACCGGGGCCCGGAGCCGGGGTCACTGGGTCGGGTGTCCCTTGCTGCCCGAGATACCGCGGGAGCGCGAGTCGCAAAGTGGCGGGTCGCGGATCGTGGGAAATTTAAAAGTTTAACATCGGACCTCTTCACCTTTGCAACTCCTCAGTCCGAATCCCATCACCACCTCACCCACCTCAAGTCCACGACAAGTACCTTGCGCCGCAACACGACCGCAAGCAGGCCCATCGAGTCTACCTAGGAGGAGACCCCACGAGAGCTATTCACCATGTCGAAAGCTACCCTCGCCGTTATTGCCGCCGTGAGCGCCGCCGGTGGTGCCGCGGCCACCGCCGCCATGTTCTCCCTCAAAAGCGACAAGAAGGTCGACACCACCTCGCTGAACGCTCCCGTCCCCGTTGCCCCTCCTAAGCCGGGCCCGGTTCCTGCCAGCCAGGTCTTCAGCGGCGACAAGATCGTCGACCCCTCCGCCTTCTTCGAGTACGGCTTCCCGGGCCCCGTCGCCGACCTCGCGACCCGCCAAGGCTTCGTGTCCTCGTACGACCGCCGCACCAAGAACCCGCACTGGACGGTCGAGCACATCACGCCCGAGTCGCTGTCCATGTCCAACGGCGACCGCAAGAAGTCGACCTTCGTCGAGGACGACGCGATCCCCGAAAAGTTCCGCGGCAAGCTCAAGGACTACTACCGCTCCGGCTTCGATCGCGGGCACCAGGTTCCCGCTGCCGACTGCAAGTGGTCGCAGGTCGCCATGGACGACACCTTTTACCTGTCCAACATGTGCCCGCAAGTCGGCGAGGGTTTCAACCGCGACTACTGGGCGCACTTCGAGGATTTCTGCCGTCGCTTGACGAAGCAGTACCCTTCCGTCCGCATCGTCACGGGTCCCCTGTACCTGCCCAAGCGCGACCCCCAAGATAACAAGTGGTACGTCAAGTACGAGATGATCGGCCAGCCGCCCAACGTGGCGGTGCCGACGCACTTTTACAAGGTCATCTTTGCCGAGGACGGCAAGAAGGGCGGAAACGTTGCGCTGGGAGCGTTTGTGCTGCCCAACGCCAAGATCCCCAACGATAAGCCGCTGCAGGACTTTGAGGTGCCCCTGGAGGCGGTCGAGAGGGCAAGCGGTCTCGAGTTTGCGCACCAGTTGCCGGTGCAGAGGCGGAAGAGGCTGTGTGCAGAGACGAACTGCTCCGTTCTGGTTAAGGACTATGCTGAGAGGCAGAAGTCTTTTGGCAAGAAGCAGTAAGGGGGTAATGCATGTAATATGGGGAAGAGAAGGAGGGAGTTGGGTCGTAGCAAGCTCGGTGTTGTTCAAGATACCCTCTTGTATACACTTCTGCTTCTTAACGGGGCGGATGAGTGTTGGCTTCGAACTCGATAGATCGGATATGTTCGGGGTCGATGAGCAGGTACAGAAGGGCATGTTTTTTTCTGGTTGGAACCGTCGATCGGTTTGACAAAGGTTAAACAGGCCCTTCTATACCTGTTCATCCACCCCGAACATATCCGATCTATCGAGTTCGAAGCCAACACTCATCCGCCCGTAGCGGTGGGGGAGGTCCGGCATGCGGTTGATGATGGGGAACAGTGGAGAAGGCCGCTGTGAGGCTTTATACTTGCATATAGGCGGGTTGTGCGTAGCATCATACATGAGCATAATTTAGTAGCGTTTATAATTTTATCCATTTGGAAGGAAACGGAATCATGCACGGAGACTAAAGGTGTCTATCATTCTTGGTTATATTGAGCCAAGCATACAAGTGCATAAACCGGGAAATGTAGAAAACATTGTGATGCACTTGCAACGTCGCGAAGTCAAAGAACTCGGCAAGATCATATTTATCGCTATCGCCCATGGACAACTAGGTGGCCTTATCATTACAATTTTCTCGTCCCTTTGAATATTTCTCTTTCCCCGTGGTTCCTACTTATGAATGTCCCTTCAAGACACTCGCCACACATGTTCTCCCAGCACATCCACCGCCCGTCATGTCCTCAGCGGCGCTAGATTGACCAAGACCTTCGACCTAAATAACACAGCTGATAAAAGCCAAGTAAGCCAAGTATTTCTAAAGCAAAATATGTCTCCTCCACAACCTCCTCCGCAATCTCCGACTATCTCACGCGCGTATAATTGCCCTTGCTCTGCTCCATCCTCAGGCTCTCCTCCTGGCTAGGCAGCGGCGCGCGTCTCCTGCCCGACGAATCATACTGATCGTTACCACCGTCCGGGTGAGTCACTCCTCCCGGGATCACAGCACCAGGAATCGGCGGCGGAGGCGCAAACCCAGGAGGGGGCATAGGGAAGCCCGCCGCGCCTGGGGGCAGAATGAGGCCAGGAGGCAGGATGCCGGGAGGGGGCATCGGTCCACCGCCAGCACCCGGCGGCGGCGGCGGTTGGATACCGGCCTTCTTCATCATCTCCGCAATCGCGCTAAAGTCGGGCGGGTTCTTCAGGTCCATGCCGGGAAGGGGCGGCGGGACGACACCAGCAGGCAGACCGGGCATGCCGGGGATAGGGAAGGGGAGAGGAGGCGGCACGCCGCCGGCACCGCCGACGCCGGGGATGACGGGTGGTGGCGGGATAAGGCCGCCGCCGCCAGGGCCAGAGCCAAGAACCTGCTGGAGAGGAAGGCCGGGGATGCTGGGGAAGGAAAGGCCGGGCATCATTCCGCCGCCGGCGCCGGGCTGCCCCTTGATGGGCATCTTCTGGTCCACCAGGCCGTCCATCTCGTCCTCCAGCTCCTGCTCCTCTTCGACTTGCCGCATGTGACGGCCGCCGCGGCGGTCCCAGGTGCCTTGGGCTTCGGCTGCTGCCTCGCCGATGTGATACCGGTCGTTGAAGGACTCGGGTGCTTCGCCTGGTCTTGCGCGGGACCAGAAACGGGTGATGCGATCGTTGGATCCCGAGGCGAGGATGTGGCCGAGCGGGTGCCAGTCGAGCGACCAGATGGCGAAGTCGTGGGCGTAGGGGATCTTGTGGGCTGGGTAGATGGGTTGGGCAGGTGCGGAGGAAGGGTCGGCGCTGTCGTAAACTGCCGGAATCGGCATGACGGAGCCGTCGGGTGCAGTGTTCGGCTCGTCCAGTAGGTAGTGGAATAGCGAGCCGTCTGAGCCGCCGGTGCTCAGGAGGTTGGAGTGGACTGGGTGCCACGTCAATGTCGAAATGTCCTTTTCGTGGCCCCTGAGGAGGGCGATGTCTCGCATCATTCGAAGGTCGAACACGCGAGCTGTCTGATCTCTGGCTGATGTTGCCAGACAGTTTCCTTGCACTCTCTCGAAGAGGGTTTTGGTGATGGTGTTCTTGTGCCCATGAAGCGTGGTCAGGCATCTACCTGTCCTGGGATCCCACAGCTTGACCAAATGATCTTTCGAACCAGAGACGATGAGGCCTCTACTGGGATGCCAGTCGCAACTCTTGGCGTCCCAACCATGCCCGGTCAAGGTCATATCCGTTGAGCCGCCAGCAAAATCGAAAACTTTGAGTGTCTGATCATCTGAAGCCGTGACGAATTTGGTGTCGTTGGGGCTGAAGGCAAGGTCGCGGATGGGGTCTGTATGGCCCCTGATGCTCTCGACATTGTTGAAATTTGGCTGCCAATACTTAATGATACCGTCGTGATCTGCAGAAACGAGCCAGTCGTCGCTGTGTGAATATACTAGAGCACGGATGGCAGAATCGTGAGCCTGCATGATTGTTTCGAAATTGAATCCTGTGCCGTTCCAAAGCGTAAACTCGCCACTGCTACTGGCAGTCAACAACCTTCGTCCTTCTGGAGTCCACCGTACAACATTAATGGGGTGCTTGATCTTGTTCAGGGAAGAGTGAAGATGCCGCGATGGCACGGAGTCTGCTGGGCTGGTGACTCGGGCATATGGTGGTAGCATCTATGTCGGGTATTAGCATGCATCCGGTGGTTTCATGGTTCGCATTTGTCCTCACATCAACGATATAACTCGGGCTGGGCCTTTCAACTTCACCAGCATATGATCCCCGGTATCTTGGTTGCCTGTGGCGCATGTAGTGAACTACTGAAGCACCGTAGTCGGTGACGGGGCCTGAGTCTGGGGTCAGTTTCTTCATTGTCGAACGGCGCGTGAAAGACAGGTGCTATCGACGGGTGAACGAGAAGTGAGAATAAAGTGAGGAGGGCGAGTGTCAACGAGGTTGAGTGTGTTGTCGTCGGTGATGTCCAGGCCATGGTCGGCAACAAAAGCTACGCCATCACGGAGCAAACGGATAACTGTTGTCACCTGGGACGCTATCGTGACTGATAGACAGAGCATTGTGATGAATGAGGCCTGGCCAACATGGGCTGTGTACATGGTATATTCACTAGAGGTAGAGTTTGGTTATGTCCGAAGCATGAACTTACGTCTGCCTCTATTTCGGGGCGGAAGGCCATCGTGGCCTCCTCCCCCTCCATAGCCCTTGTCATGATCCCCCCTGGGCTCGTATGACATGATAATCAATCGATTGAATTCTGATGCTGACGCGCTTGGATGATGATGACTTCTGGTCGCGTTTTGAGACGACGGCTTGTATCTCCTAAGCGCGTGTATTATCTAGATGTATTAGCTGCATGCTCCACCCTGAACTTTCAAGGACGGATAGACTCACTTCACTTGAAGCGCGGCTTCCTTCTTTGTTGGAGTTGTGTTGGTGGTTTGGTTGAACAGGCCTTGTGGTGAACCAGTCAGTGTTGAATGGAAGTCGGCAGGTGGTTCGTGCCCTTGACAGAGTGCATCAGACGCGGCCGGCATAGCGCACGGGCCAAGCCTTCCGCTGAGTCCACAGCGCCAGAGCGCCTACTCGTGTTGATGATGTTTCCGTCTCAACCACAGGTCAACACTGAATAGTTCAAGTTTCTCATCCGAGTTCACCTTACGAGGAGTCAATGCTTCTGGGCAGGGCATTGATGTTTACCTTAGCGTGGAGGTAGGTATACACAAGAGTTTCGATATCCACAAAGACACCCTTCCCAGGTCCTGTTCTTCGTCGGTTAGTGCAATAACAGACAGATATGATGGCACCGTGTGTGATCCTCTGCCTGCGAGTACCTCTGGGTGCCTTGAGCTTATCCTCCTCACTTTAGAATTAGGGTTTTCAGCCCACGGCCACGCGAGCGCCTGACCTAAGAGGCTTTTTCCCGCACTTATGTACCTATGCCCAGCCGCCGTCGCGGGCACGACTTATTATCTAGTATTGGTAGAACGTAGTCGTAAAATTCATTCATTCATTCATTCATTCATTCATCCTCACTTTAGAAGTTCAGTTTTCACCTCGTGGATAGGTTACATCCACATGTGCGGTTACTGGCTGTCTCGCCAATTTATAGTCCGTGGCCTCCAAAATTGGTAGCGCATCATCCCGGCCCTTGCTTTCACATGCGTCGAGGAAGCTTCGACCTTGAATTTTTAGGGCAACTCCAGTGGACTCGGAAGGGACATCTTGAGTTACATTCGCGTCCCACTTCTTCAGGTGAGGATGCCCAAACAGGGGTCCATTTGCATGGAACTTGAAATCTCGGAGCGTGGAGCTAGAACGACATCGACGAGAGATTTTGTCTTGGCTCCTTGGGTCGTCGCTTCTGTTCGGGAGCCGAGAGTTACAAAGTTCGAAGAGGTTGTCCAACATGAGTGGGAGCTCCAGATAAGGCAGCGCCCGACGGCAGAACCGGAACCCCTTTTTGGTCTTTGAGATAAACATGAACGTAGCTCCCTCTCTCCTTTATTTCGGGGTTTTCCCTGAACTAACTAGAGGTCTTCTCGGATGGTCCAGTTACAACGCCCGGCTACCAATTTCGCGTGCTGCTACAGCTATGTGTACGCTACAAAGCTTCCAAGACCATCTCTTGTACAACCTCAACCAACGGATTCATTCCACAGACTCCGTCCAAAAAGGTCCCCTTGCATAATATTATCATATCCTCGGCCTCCGCCGTGTCATTCCGAGGCTTTGACCGTTCAGAAGAACTTGATGTTCGAGGCAGGGTCCGGCGGCGTGCCCCAACCAACAGTGACAGTGACCCGTAGCTAAACTACGAGCAAGCGCCCAACCCGACTCGGCTTGACCCGGAGATACACCCTTGACCCTTGCCACCTTCACACTTTGTTTCATGAATATACATCAACAACACCCCCCCGTCCCCCTCTCACGATTTAACTCTCGAGAAACATAAAAAGCCATTTTTTTACAGTCACCAGCTACTTCATCCCTTGCTGGCCTATGCTTGCAAGATGAGTAGTCCAACGGCCACGACGACGGGGCTTGACCCCGCGGTCCAAAACGACAACGTCATCCGTCGGGCTCATGGTCCAGAAAATGGCAACATTCCGAATAACAATAACGAGGCCAACGGCTCTGTTGACAGTGATAACGACACCAGGAAACAAGTGAAAAAGGCAATTCGGAGTAAATACCGCCATGTCGAGGCCGTTCACTCTCAGTCAAGGCCATCCTGTCTCAGCCATGACACAACTGAGAGCCCCAGCTTCCTGGGATTCCGCAACCTGATGGTCATTGTTTTGGGTAAACATTGAGAATCTTGCTCCTTTTTATAGTTGAGACAGACAAGTTGGCTAACGATATTTTCAGTTGTCGGTAACCTTCGTTTGATCATTGAGAACATTCAAAAGGTTGGCCATCTCCTACCTCACTTCGACCAGTCTATCTGCATCAGATATCTAACAACCCTCACCAGTACGGCGTCCTGATATGCATTGGCTGCCATGACTTCCGTAAATCCGACATCAACCTCGGTCTCCTCCTGTACTTCCTGATCCCCTGTCATCTCTTCATCGCCTACATCATCGAGCACTACGCCGCCGACCAGGCCCGAGCCGAGCGCAATGTGGCCGCCTCCGAGCAAAACGGAAAGGAGCACAACCAAGACGGCACCAGCAGTCCAACCGAAGAACAGCACCGCAAATTCCAATCCACCTGGAAACTAGTCCGCCTCCTCCACGCCATCAACGTGACCACGGCCCTCGCCCTAACCTCGTACGTGGTCTACTACCACATCCACCACCCTTTGATCGGCACCCTAACGGAAGTGCACGCCATCGTGGTCTGGCTCAAGACGGCCTCGTACGCCTTCACCAACCGCGACCTGCGGCACGCGTACCTGCACCCTGCTCGCGGAGAGCTCGATGCCTTGCCGGAGCTGTATGCGCAGTGTCCCTATCCGGAGAACATCACCATGGGCAACCTCTGCTACTTCTGGTGGGCTCCCACGCTCGTTTACCAGCCCGTGTACCCGCGCACTTCGAAAATCCGGTGGTCGTTCGTGGCCAAGCGGTGTGGAGAGGTAGTCTGTCTCAGCGTGTTCATCTGGTTCACGTCGGCGCAGTACGCGACTCCCGTGCTGCGCAACTCGCTGGATAAGATTGCTTCGCTGGATATCCCGAGCATTGTCGAGCGCCTGCTGAAGCTGTCGACGATTTCCTTGATCATTTGGCTGGCAGGGTTCTTTGCGCTGTTCCAGAGCTTTTTGAACGCGCTGGCGGAGGTGACGAGGTTTGCGGACCGCTCGTTTTATGATGAGTGGTGGAACAGCGAGAGCTTGGGCGTGTACTGGCGCACGTGGAACAAGCCGGTTTATCAGTACTTCAAGCGCCATGTGTACTCGCCGATGCGGTCGAGGGGATGGAGCAATGGGACGGCGAGTTTGGCGGTGTTCTTTTTGTCAGCGGTGCTGCACGAGTTGTTGGTGGGTGTGCCTACGCATAACCTTATTGGTATGTCTTTTTTTTCCTTTCCCCTTTCTTCTTCTTTCCCACTTCACAGACAAGCCGTACAGACGAAGTTATCTTTACTAACACAAAACTCCAACAGGCGTCGCTTTCCTCGGCATGTTCCTCCAGTTGCCGCTCATCGCGCTCACCAAGCCCTTGGAGAAGAAGACGTCTCCCAACGGCAAGCTGCTGGGTAACACAATCTTCTGGGTCTCGTTTACCATCTTCGGTCAACCGTTTGCCGCCCTCATGTACTTTTACGCGTGGCAGGCCAAGTATGGGAGTGTGAGCAAGATGGCTACTATGCAGCAGCTTGTCCAGCAAGGGCAGGGGACTTGCCCTCCCCTTGTGTAGTTGGGTGCTTCTGGATTTGTTGGATTGACGTTGACGGAAACTATAGGGCCTAATCAAAAGGACAGTGTAATGAGATGGTTAGTTGTTGTTCTTGCATCTGTATCAGGTTTCTTGGTAGACCGATTGCCTTAGCCGTGGTGTTCGAGGGCGTTATCTCGGGGCTATGATGCTATTTTATAGTAAAGAAGGGGAAATATTACGCGGTGCCCAAATCTGGGCCTAGCACAGGCTTCCTTCCTTCTGGACTGGCTGAGCTGTTTGATTCTGATGGACTCTCTGGATCTATTCTTTCAACGTGTATATCAAGTAAAGAGACACCATGCGAAGAACAATGGCAGACCATAATCTGGCTCCCTTTGAAGAGCACCACCCCTACACCAGATGCCCAAATCAGGGGACAAACGGAATCTTGGTGCCCACCCTCCTCCGGTAATCCACATACTCTTGCCCAAAGAACTTGACCAAAAACTCCTCTTCATGCTTGATCCTCGAGCTGAAGAACTTCCACAACACCGCCGCGTAGGCCACAAAGCTAACGACGTTGCCCATGGCTATCTGTGTCCCCAACGCCCACCAAAAGAAGCCAAAGTAGCTCGGGTGCCTAAACTTCCCATATATCCCCGACGTCACCAGCACGTGCGCCGAGCTCCGCTGGCGCTGCACCAAGTGGTTGAAGCTCGGTCCCGCCTGCACCATGGCAATGCTGCGCACCACCTGGCCGATCGCCGTCAGGGCCAGGCCGAGCAGACACAGCAGCGCACCGGTGCCGAACGGCGCCCACGCGCGGTTCGGCCAGAAGGTGTTGGTCAGCAGACACTCGAGGGTCGCGAAGCCGTGCGCGATGGCGTAGCCGGGCCAGTTGGCCGTGAGCAGGAAGGACTTGACGTCGGCGGCGCGCGTGTTGTAGGCGGCTGTAGTCCAGAACTCGAGGAAGTGGAAGGTCGCGAGGGCGGCGAGGAAGAAGGGCAGGCGCCAGAGCGGGCTGGACGTGTAGAGAAGGGTGGCGCCGGTTGCGCCGACTCCGATGGTGACGGCGATACCGAGGCAGAAGGAGCGCGTGGCGATGCCGGCTAGGGACTTGGGTTGGTAGGGGAAGTAGACTCGGTCGTTGACGAGGTTGGAGTTGGAGTTTGCGCTGGTTGGGCTGTCCATTGGGAGGGAGAGGTCAGCTTCTGAAGGCTCTTGAGTAGCGGAATCGGTAGCGGCGGTGATGTTGATGTGGGTGGTTTGTCCGCGCGAATGCCGTCGGTTGTGGGCGGATGGACCATCGCTGCGACCAGTAGCCAAGGGCGCCGACGACGAAGGGCTTGACGGGATTCCAGACATGGTAGACTAATCTGGTGATGTGGTGCAAAGGAGTGGGCAGAGTAGGCAAGACGGTATGGCGACAGAGAAAGTGGGAGGTGGTGAAGATACATATCATATGCTGCGCCCGGGGACGGCAACGCCGCAACAGAGAACAATGGCAAGAAAACGAAACAATAGCATTTAGGGGAGACTTACCCATCTTGCGACCACTGCCGCACGTTGGATGAGGTTTCCATTCTTCCTGACGCCAGTCAATTGCAGGCTGCCGGGTGCGGAAGAGCTGAAGGTACGTACGTATTCGTCGTGGTCGGGATGCGGTCGAGAATTCAAGGTTGAGGTGTTTGTAGTCGTAGATATTGTTGTTGCGCCCCCACCATTTCCTTTCGCATTGTCGTCTGACACGCCCAACAGATTGCCCTCCCTTGCCTCAAAGGCCGAACAGCAACACAGCAAACAAAGTGGTGATGCTGGGTCGAGGATGCAGAGGTGGAATAATATCACTAACAAATATCAGGACCTCGGGCAATTCGTTCCCTTCCCCGCCTCGAACCCGCTAACAGGCTGCGTACAGGGGCCGGGGTGCTGTGAGCGTTATGACGCACCCGGGATCCTTGCAAGCAATTCCGGGCAGTCCCATGGAAAGCGCCTGTCCACTGTTTACAGAGCCCCTGGATCCTGATCGCCATGTCCAGAAAGGGGTGAAGTGGTCGGGTGGGTTCCATTCAAAAACATGCTTAGGCTCGGTGCTTGAACAGACGGTGGATGTATGCTGAGCACTTCCAGAACGCACATAGCTTATCGACCTTGCAGAGAAGCCAGACGTCCCACTAAAGACCGCCCTGGATTCTGAAGGACGACAAGATCAAGATGAGCACGTTGACCCAGCCCCAGATGAAGGGGATCCACGTCGACATGGTGAATGCGCCCGCCTTGTAAGTAGCTCCCACTACTACCCCAACGAGACTTCCGGCCAGCAGAGCCTCGGCGCCAGCAACAGCAGCATAGAGCAAAGGGACCAGCCAGAGGAACTTCCAGTTGGACTTCTTCTTGCCGACTTGCATCATGAGGGCAATGCCAGCAGCACCGAGGTGGACAAGGCCAAAGATGATAAGGGTCCAGAGAAGAGTGAAGCGCCACATGTCCTCGAGGTCGTAGAGACTGTAGATGTCATGTTGAGGAGGCCAGTGGAGGGAAGGAAAGGGAGGAGTAACATAGCCAACCGGTTTAACGCGCCGGGTGACACTGCAAGTATGGCTGTTAGTGAAAATACGCCATATTGGGGAACTAGTCAAGAGCCGTACGAGCGTGGTTCCATTGGAGATGGTGCCGTTTTCATTGAGCTGCAAAGATGTTGACTATTTTGTGGTGTGAAGTCTACTCGTCAGATTGATTGATGTAAAGTTTGAAATATTGGATCTGGTGATGTTCTTCGAGTTTGGCTGCTTGTTGTCGTTGGCCGTGTAAGAAAAGTCCCGTTTGTAACCATTCGTTATTTGCAACATTACAGATGCCAAGAACAGTGGCCGATTACGTTACGGTAAGGTAACTAACACCCGACTATTCAATATGGGGCATCCCCGTATCATGGAGTAGCTGAAATGGGGGCAGGAAGATCGGGTCGGGTTCAGCTGGAGACTGCTGGAGCTCCAGAGAGCCGCTTCCTCACTCCCTACCACGTACTATGTAGTTCCTTCCTCCTTACCTCTACAGTACCTCGGCCCTGGCAACCTTCCACTTCCATCTTAATGTTCTTTGCCAATTGACATGACATGGTTTCGTGACGATATTACATACCGCCCCATTAATCTCTAATATCCGACGAGGCATTGACAACGACTGCGACTGCGACGAGGACGACGACGACGACGAGAACGGCAGCGACCATCCACGAAGCAAACCGCCATGTCGGTCGAACGACTTCTGACCAACGTCCTTCGGTTATACCAGGACGTCCACGACGATGATCGCACCGAACAGTTATACTCGACCACCACCACGCTGCTGACCCACCTCTCCAACCCGCTCAACATCACCGTCCTCACCTCACAACTGCTCAATGCGCCAGCGATATGGGAGCGCGGCGATGGCATGAGGGCCTGCTACCGCGTCATCAGCATCTTCAACAGCGCTGCCACCCACGTCCGCAAAAAGGAGTTGGAGGCCGCGAAACTCTCCGAGCAACACAAGCAGCCGCCCCAGCCACTTCCACTCCAGACACACCCGGCACTGTCGCGAGCGTCACAGGGCCCGCCGCCAGGTTCGACGGCATCTCAGCCAGGACCGCCGCCGGTGCCACAGGCGCCACGCACCGGTGGTGGTTTGTCGTGCGATGACTGGGTATCAGCCGTCCTCAAGGGTGCAGACGACAAGTCCAGCAGGTGGCAGCATCTGCTTGTCTTCTGCGGTGTTCTCCTTGGCATGACAAGTCAGAAAGATCCCAGGAACCGCCATGGCCTGAGCTACTCGATGCGCAATACCGTCGAGCAGGCCATCGTCACCGCCGTCAACCTTGCCCTCCGTCCCAATGAACAACCACACGGCCAACACCGCGAACCAGAGCCCCCTGCTCCCCCAGGCCCGATAGCCCTGGCCCTCACCTACGCTTTCCCGCTTCTTTCCAAGTCCTCTCGCCTCGCATTGGACTGTGATGCTATTGTGCCCGTTGCTCTGAATGGCATGACTGGAGCAGATGGCCTGCAAGACGGCCTGTTCCTCTGCACTATCGATGGAGATCTCAAGCAATCAGGAAACCACTTTACTTGGCAGGAGAGCTCCCCATCGGCTCTTCTTCTCCGCCAGCTTGAGCAAAAGCCGCTGGTTAATGGACTTGGACCTCTGTCAAAGGTGGTTGGATTTGCCATCGAACATGCGCGTGATGCCAACGTTGTCTTGCAGGCTCAGAATGATCTGCTCACGTTTACCCAAAGGCTCTTGCACGAGTGGGAGGCTAGCAAGCTCTCGGAAATCGAAATCTCTGAGGAGGAAGTGTTCCTCACCCAAGAGACTCTACAAGGTCCTTGGGTGGCTTTGTGGACGCTCTTGAGGAAGGTCATGTATGGCTCGGTTGCTGTGCTGCAGACCATTGTGGCTCGCAGTCTGCTCGATCCTCGGATGAGGAATGATACCATGGCACCCGTCGTGGCCAGCAAGACCCTCAAGGCCCTCCGCTACCTCTACTTCATTTCGTCTCGGAACGGAAGCGATGCCTTCCAGGTATACACCTTCACGTACCTTACGTCCGTTGACAACCTGGCGAGGTACTCGGACGCCTGTGCCGCCTTTCTACGCGATACGAAGCCACTTAACCCGGGCACCATTCCTCCACATCCCCTTCACAGAACCCTGGACTTGTTCTATCTGAACGTTGCCGAACACCTCCCCCTTAAGCTGACACCCGAAGACTGCGACTCGCTCATTGTGCAACCGGCCATGGCCTACCTGACTCACCAGTCAACCCCCCTCTCGCCACGCATGCTCGAGTTGTTCGAGGCAGCACACAGCGCTGTCCTTTCGGTTCTCTCGTGCCCACACAACGCACCCGTCACCGTGAAGCTCGCCCCTTTCTATGCCGAGGCTCTGTTCTCGGCCTTCCCCACGTACATCTCACCGCGCCAGTTCCGCCTGGCCTTCAAGACCTTGATGCAGATCCTTTCTCCCCCGTACCCCATCTCGTCAACCCATCCGCAGCTGGCTGAGACACTTTTAGAGATGGTTCGTTTCCGCATAGGTGTCGCAAGCAAGGTGCCATTGCCGCCTCCTGAGACCCACGTCCAGTCGGCCACTCCCGAGCTACCCGTGTCTGAGCAGAGTACCTTGGTGATGACCTTGATAGACTCTCTGCCGTTCCTCCACCTCAGGATCTTTGAGGATTGGTTAACCTTGGCCGCTCATGCTGTGAACCAGATTGAGGACGTGGCCATGAGGGAGGCTGCCAAGAGACGGTTTTGGGAGATTCTGGTCAGCGGAGAGATGGACGTCGAGAGATCGGCTATTGGTGTTGCATGGTGGGGGACAAAGGGAGGCAGGCAAGCGGTTCTCTACGGATCGCAAGGAGGACTTCCTGATGTGCCCATGATGAGTGGCGCCATTCAGAACAACATGGACCGAGCCAAGCTCTGATTGTTCTTGTCTTGGTCTTCTTTCTTGCATATGGAATAATGATCTTTCTCTCTCTACCTTCAGTAAAAAAGCATGGAAGTTATCTCTCAAAATAATACGTCGATACCCCCTTTTATTTTTGCCAACCAGTAGTCTTTAGTCTTCTCGCTTGTTCGCCCCGCGTAGGGGCTTACGCGGCTGGCCGTAACAC
Source organism: Neurospora sp. FGSC 26628 (assembly GCA_009805345.1). Classification (NCBI taxonomy): domain Eukaryota; kingdom Fungi; phylum Ascomycota; class Sordariomycetes; order Sordariales; family Sordariaceae; genus Neurospora; species Neurospora sp. FGSC 26628. The sequence continues at coordinate 86,533 of RAOO01000112.1, forward strand.
TTTGCTCAAGCTGATACGCCTTGTACTCTTTTCTTGTCCAACTGCTCTTCTCGCCTGGTTCTCGAACAAAAGATCTCAAGTCGCAATTGCGTCAATGATGCCGTGGGGCGTGGCACGCCCAGCTTCTTAGTCTAGTATGGCAGCGTCATCAGCAGACTAACCTGATGATCCTATCGTTTTCCAACTTTGAAAGCTCATGAGGCTGGATTGACCGCTTTGCTTGCATTGCAAACAACACAAATGACCTTGGCTATGTTCTCGTGAACAGAACAACAACCATTCGAGAGCGCGTATCTTGCCCACATAACATACGAGAGACTCACCGTCCCCCCAAAGCCTGTTATGTACGGCGATAGGTGGTACACCGACCGAGCCTTTCATTTCCCTTGCCCCCCTCACCCTCCTCTCATCCAATTACGGGATCTGCAAAGATGATACAAGTTCAAGTTGTACCTCCTAGAAGCGCAAAAAAACCAACGCAATTCCTCTGTTTCAGTCTCGCTCTTTTGTTCGTTCTCTCTATTTCTTCCTTCCTTTTCCCCTGCCCGGCATCCCCACCCCACATGATCGGTGGGATCGGACAGTTTTTTTTTTCGATCATAACATCAAGGCGAGGTGAGGCGAGGCGAGGCGAGAAGCCATGAGGGAACCACATGGTTTGTTGTTTCTGACCGGTTGTTGTGTCCGCGCGTCAACATTGTCTCAGATTTTTTCTTGAATATGGATGGCGAGGGGAGGAGGAAAAGTGGGAAAGCAAAAAAAAAAAAAAAAAAAAAAAAAAAAAAAAAAAAAAAAAAGAAAAAAAAAAAAAGAGAA
>RAOO01000113.1:0-86863 GCA_009805345.1 Neurospora sp. FGSC 26628
GAAGAAAGGGCAAAATCACTCCCCACTCTCGCTCTCGCTCTCGCTCTCCTCCTCCCGCAGGGCCTCCTCCCGTCTCCTTACACGGTGAACTAGCCTGTCCAAGTCCACCGTAACCCTCTCGATGTCGTGGCCGTGGCCAACCTCCACCCCTTSGCCCCGTAAAAACCCCGTAAGGTTGTCAGCAGTGCCCCCGTTGTCGATGTGCTKTTGCCAGAGTGACTGGCGCCATGCCTTTCTCGTGCAAGTCCACGAAAAGAAGTGCGAGGTTTGGATCCTAGCGATGAAGTGCTGCCAGTAGATACCGATAGCAAGGGAGAGATTCTTCCGCGTAGTCGCCTCGCCTGTGACCGGGGAGACCGCGTACGCCTTCCTGCAGAAGAAAGGGTGGAAGGGGTTCTTCCAGCTTCCACAAAAGCATGTGAGCAAGGCGTCTTCGTGCTCGAAGCGCTCGTGGTAGTCCTTGAAATCCCCATGGCCTGATCTAGCCGCCAGGAGGTGGTGCAGGGAGCGTCTGTCCAACTCTTTTAGTTCGTCGTTAGGCTTGATAGAGACCCCCAGCCGGTAGTGTTGAAACAGACTACCGTTTCGGCAGTCGATCCACACATGGACCTCAGTCATGTATATATATATCGAGTGTCTCCCTCTCATCACTCACCTACACTCCTTTTGCTCTTCAGTCAATCAATCAAGGAATTCTCTTGCCGATCCTCTGCCCCAAATTCCCTGTGCCCACTCATGTGCACTGACAGGTAGTCTGCATACGACTCTGGCTTGTTCGCGGCCCACCATGCCTTGAAATCCGTACGCGCCTCCCTCTTAGCAAGCCGCCTTGAATGCGCAAGGGTGGTCAAGCCTTCATTGACTACCTCTCCCCCTTCAGCGCCCGCCTTAGCGAGCTCGTCAGCGGTCTCGTTGCCCGTGATGCCCTTGTGGCCAGGAACCCAGCGGACGCCCACCAGACTGGGGCCATAGCCCCTGCGAGTGGCGCGGAACTCGAGGAAAGCCGCTTGTGACGACAYAGCTGGGGTCCCTCGGAGTCCTCTAATGACGGACGTGTTATCAAGACATATCGTAATGCGTGGCCGGGCCTGTGCCTCCGGGAAGAGCGCCACAGCGGCCTTGAGACCATGCCGCGCCCCTTCCGCCTCCGCATCGAAAACTTCCGCATGTTCTAACTGNGTGTTATCAAGACATATCGTAATGCGTGGCCGGGCCTGTGCCTCCGGGAAGAGCGCCACAGCGGCCTTGAGACCATGCCGCGCCCCTTCCGCCTCCGCATCGAAAACTTCCGCATGTTCTAACTGACCGCATCCGCGGCCCAGTTCTGTYTGTCCTTGGAAGATTACGTAGCCAAAGCCTACGCACTCGCCCTCTGGTCTTTCTTCTTCGGCGTCGGGGTCCTCCGCGTGCGCTAGAAGGCCCATCTGCTTAGCTATCATAGAGCCGTCGGTGTAAACGACGATCTCCGAGGGACCTAGTTGGAGAAGCCATTCTTTGAAGTCCTTGGCAGCCCTGTCCTTAGATGTGGGCGCTGGATCTTTGTGAGTGTTTCCGTTATAGACGGGCGGCTGTAGAACCGGCCGCGGGAAAGGCAAGGCGAGTTGGGCAGCCGTCTGTAGCGTTGTAGGGCGGCGAGGCAGGCCGTGCGGCGTCATTTGGGGATCCGAAAGACGCGGGACAAGCGGGTGGGCGGGATCTAGGGTAAGGAGGCGCACAGCGTGCCGCCGGCGGGCCGCTTTCAGAAGAAGGGGGACGGGGGGCAGGCTAGCTTCGCGGTAGAGAATGGCCAGACGCGTCGTTCTCCACACCGGTAAGCTGGCGCGGATGGCAATGTTCACCGCTGTCTGGACTTTATGGACGAGGTCCGCCAGTCCGTTGCTAACAAGTGGAAACTCCCCTTGTTTACGGTGAAGGGCGTGCTTCTTATGTCCTGGCCACCAGATTTCAGAACCAAATAGGGCCTTTGGCAGGACGACAGCCTTCATAGCCTTTACCATAGAGCCCGGAGGAGCGCCGTGGTAGACTCTATTGAGACCGCGTATATGGCGGACTACCTGCTTAGCGGAGGCGAGCCTATGCTCAATGTGATGCTTCCAGTTCAGCTTGCTATGGAGCCAAATCCCCAGCCAGCGCATTGCCGGCTGTGCAGCCACCTCGACTCCTCCGTGCGTAATGGTCGGGAAAGGCGCAGTTAGTCTTTTCCTGGAGAAAAACTGAATTTCTGTCTTATCTGGGGAAAAGTCGACCGCGTTGTCTACTCCCCATCGGACCATAGCGTCCAACTCTCGTTGGACCTTCCCTGCAACTTCCTCGTTTGAAGAGCCAGTGACAAGGACTGCACAGTCGTCTGCATATCCAAAATGCTGCGCTTCGCTCTCCCCGAGGCGATGGACTGGCTCTGTGTAGAGCAGGTAGATGATTGGCGAGGCTGGTGAGCCCTGGGGGAGCCCGCATCTAAGGCGACGCATGGGAGTAGTCACCCCTGGGTATCGAACGCAGGCCATGCGGTCCGTCATAAAAGACTCAACCCTGCGGACCACGCAGTCTGGCCACCCTTGCTCTCGCAAACGTAAGACTAGCCTATTCACTAGAACGGCATCAAAGGCACCTTTGACATCCATAGCTACCTGTCACACGGACATCTGCCTACACTCCTGGGTTTGAAGTTCAATAGAGCCTCAATTCTTGACATCAACCCAACCTCGCCATACAATGCCAGCCTTGCCTCGGCCAGACTATTCGGCCAATAGCGCTGAGCATCATCACGAGGTTCCCCTCGTATCACAGGGCGAGAGGGCACCGCTAGGGGTATGGTAAGATATGCGGTGTTGTGATTCGGCCAATAGCGCTGAGCATCATCACGAGGTTCCCCTCGTATCACAGGGCGAGAGGGCACCGCTAGGGGTATGGTAAGATATGCGGTGTTGTGCGATGTGCGTGGAGGACTGGCTATACGGGCGAAAGCCCAGACAGGCCAGCCCGTGCGCGCGTACGTGCAGTTCCACGTGGCTGCTGGGCAACAATGGTGATCGGACGTAGGCCGGTGCCAGAGGAAAGAAGAAGAATGATTGAAAGCACTCAGGAAGATCCACATGTATGAAGACCGCTAGATAGACACCTTGAGGCATTAGGCAACAAGGCTCGGTACGTACCTCAGTACGTACCRAACATCTTTGGCATAAGAAGGCCTTGAAGCCCAGCCTTTGAAGGTTGAAGGAATCAACAAGGCCTTCGAGACCAAAGTAGTTTATCAGCTGAATTGAACTACTGTTCCAAGCCCAAATCACTGCCCTTGTCACACCATGTCATATAGGTCTCGAAAAGGAGTGGTTGTTACTAAGCGCCAGAAGGTCCGGCAGAGATCTTTGAGGGCTAGAGTGAATTGCAGATCGAATCCTATAACGACCGGAGACGGGATGTAAGGTTGTAGGCTAGCTGACGAAATTCGGCATCGTAACGTTCCTAAAAAGCTATGTCGGATTGATCTAATGGTTACTTGCTAAAAAAAAAAAAAAAAAAAACCTAAAAAGAATTTAGTGAAGAATATAATGGAGATGGGGAGAAGAGAAAGCTCCCAAGGCCGGGCGGGAGAGGCCGGTCTTTAATAAATACGAGGAATCTCGTGGCCAAACCTTCCTTCCGTCTCGTCTCTAAACAGCTTCCTTCCTTCCTTCCTTTCTATACTTAATCTTGTCACAGAGGGGTGTGCGGAGCACGCACTGTATGTACTGTACGGGCCCCGTCGGTCCTGACAAAGCTGACGGGCTAAAAGAGTTAGAATAACGTTATATCGCCTTGGGAAATAAACGGAAAAGTGTACATCAAAGATATAAGCCAACACAAAAGTTATAGAATTTTTTTTCTTCTCGAGTATCTTTTTTTCTCAACTTGTAGGGCGTACCTGGGCCCTGGGGAATCTTCGGGCGTGCGTGGAGTGTACCTACCTCTTCCCAAATGCCTCCTTTAGTTTATCCATAGGTAGGGCTAACAAGTCTGACTGAGAGTCTGACAAAAATTTCCAACTTTTCCGTTCCCGTGCGGCGTAGTATAAGCCGCATAATCTGCATGGAGCTTCTGGAAAGACAATGATGTGGGGAAAAGGGTAAGACCATTCCTCACAAGGGTCAGTCGAAGCCGAAGGCTTTCGGAGTTAATTAGTTTGAACTTTGATAGCAGGGGTAAATACATATCAACACCAGGAGGTACTTTCGTCGGGCGTCTTCTTCTTTTTCCAATACAAATCTCATCCATGCATAGGTGGTCAGGCATAGAAGGCGGAGAACGGCAAAAGAGGGTGTTTTCCGATCTTCCATCAGATCCGTGATGCATCCATCCCGAATCCGGCATGCAACCTGACCCCTAACATCTACCTTACCTTTCGGTCCTCAATACCAAAACAGCGACAAGCAGGTCCCATTACATTTGTGCATGGAAAAAGACCGCAATGAGAATGGGTGGCTATTCTATAGGGCTGACTACATCGCTCAACGTTTGGGCTTACACTACATACCCCACGTGGCGCTGAAATTGATCGGCAAGTCAACAGGGTTACATTGTACTCGCTCACGGAGAATGCCTTGCCTTGCCTGTTTCAGTTGCCTAACTGCCTGTTTTGGGATGATACCTTAGATAGATAACAAGATGCGAGGGCAGATAGTGCGATGAGGAGTAGTGCGGGACTGATATCGTGAAGAAGCTGGGGTGCCCGGTGAAGGGAGAGTTGAAGATAACCAAGGCGTTATTGGCGAATGACAACGAAACATGCCAGAAACACGTGGTAGAACTGGAAGATGCCCTTAAAGAGTTATAACTTCCTTTCGTGAGGAGCAAGTTATAGTGGGTGAAGGGCTGAGATCAGATGTTGATATGCTGACGATGTCAATATGAAGGGTATAGTGACGCCAAGAGTAGCAAACAGAGACCTGCAACTGAAAATCGACACCGAAAAGAAGAGAAAGAGGAAAATTATATCAAAGAAACAAGTCATAACATCATTAGACACTCCTTTTGGCTTTAACCCCTCTATTACACAAACAACGAAACAATCCCCTCCCTCGCCGGCACTGCGGATCGTTGGCCGACCTGCCCCACTAAGATAACAATGCAGAAGACAAGAGAACCAATGATGCTAATGTTCCCAAAGAACCTCATTAAACGCCTGTATGCAGTCCATACCGTACTCAGCCTATGGGAGATGCAGGAGAGATCCGGAAGCGACTTTCCCCACTGAGCGCTGGATACAGTGTGCGGTCTTGTGCTTGGATGCCTGCAGTGCATGGCGGCTGAGGCTCTGGTTACCTCCAAAACCTAAAAGGGACTTCATTGGTATGGGCTTCCCCCTGAGCCTGAAGCAGGGCTAATATCGTCGATCCTCGAGTGGCACATTGGGACCATAGGATCCGCCTCCATTTGCAAGACATACGAGGCAGACACCCCCACCATACACTTGCGTGTGTCGTTGCCAGCCGTGGCCATCGTCATCGGTAACAGATATGATTTCGCCATGAACCTCGGTTTCCTCCTGATGCTGATTGCCGACCGAAGCGCGATGTCCCATATGTCCTCCAACGAATTGATAGTCTTGGGGAACTGGTGGAGGTGGCGGGAACAGTGGTGATGATGGCGGATATCTGGATGGAGAAAATGCTGACGAAGATGTTACAGTAGTTGAACTTGATGAAGAGGAGCTGCTGCTGGGTATAGGTATGCCAACCGGCACGCTCTTCGTGTATGATCTTCGACGCGGTATCGCCGTCGCCTCGGCAGGACTCGAGCGGAGGATATCAACAGACGAGGTGTGACCGATGTAGTCCGGATGAGGCTGATGGATTAAGCTTACATCCAAACCTGGTGGAATTGATGCAGCATAGGTGGGCCGACGACCTTGAAAGGCGAAGGCCGTCTTGTCGAGAGTTGGCGGTGTCAGAGGTGGCGGAGGTGGAGGTCTTGTAAAGTGCAGTCTAGGTTCACCAACAGACACACCATGCAACCCACCATCTTGCCTCTGAACACCATCATAGCCCAGAGACTCCGTAGTTGACGTCCCAAACCCGTCTATCTGGCGGTGTTGTGTCTGCAGAGGTTCTTTTCCCCTGCCCTCTTCCCTACTCGTTGAACCTGAGCTGATTGTTCTTTCGGTACCGGTAGAGGTCTTGGGAGGTGGCATATTTTTCCGGAGCTGATCTGGAGTCGAACTCCCTGTCATCGAGACCGAGGAAGGCGGTTGCGGCCAGAGATATGCCTCATACTCTGAACTTGGGGTTGACTTGGGCTTCTTGCTAACACCACGTGATGCTGTTGCTTCGGGATCACTTCGATCGCTGAGTTGACTTTTGTAATCACTATCCATCGCCTGTAGATGCCCAGGCGTGAGCGGGACTTTGGTGTATGCACTTGAAAGTGGATGTGACAGTTCGTTGACCGAGAACGGCGTGGCGAGCACTAGGTCTTGACTAAACTCGTTTGGATATGATCCTTCCGTGAGCTCTGGCCAAGCAAGCTTTGCACAGCCCAATGATGCCTTGATTTCCTTGACGTTAGGCTGGCTCCCGTAACTCGCCGAACTGGGTGTTGATAATCTCCGTCGGGGTCTGAAACACCAAATGGTGACGATAACCAGAGTGACAGCAAGGCCCAAATATGCATGGACAGCGTAGGATCGCAGATGATACTGATGTGCAGGACGTGGCTCCAACTGCGTGCTACTGCCGTCGGGGGGATTGATGGTGGGCATGCCTACAGTGCCTGTTCTTGACAGACACTTGGAAGGATTACCCGATGTAAGCGCAGCGCACTGGTGAGGATTATGCCCACTGTAAGATTCGGACTCGGTGGTTGGCCAGCTGTCGCTACCGTGGACGTGCCAGATACATGTAAGACGTCCACTTGGCCTGGATACCACTGTTAGCGACTCAGCTTGACCTGGCCAAGGCCGTTTCGACGACCACTTGCCTATTGGTGCTCTGTGCAAGACGAGACTGCCACCTTTCTGACCTCAAACACCACAACCTAGGTCCTGGTATATCCGGGCTCAGAGCGTATGTCGTTCTAGTGACGAGGGAAAGGAATCCGAGAAACACAGGGACGATGACGTGGGCCGGTAGGACGAGATGGGCACCCACTCGTATCTGATACTCGTATTGGAGCTCGAAGGCAGGCTGAGGAAGACTCGAACCGCACAGGATACCAAAGCTGAGGACGTATGGGTTGAGTTGACGGGTAATCATGGCGTCTTATAAGGTTTGACATGTCTGTGCTTGCTTCAGCCCTTTTCCAGACGGACAGGGAATCCCATGCAAGTGTACATCTGGGAGGATTGCCATGGCAAACGCGTGGAGGTGTAATGCCAAAGACTGTCCGGAGAAAGAAAAATGTTTGAAGAGAAAACATGGGTCAGAAGCGAGGGGCATCTCATCTCAGCAGGGGCTGGATGGCACTAAACGAGGATGGGTTAATTAGGGACTGTCAGCATCCGTGGTTTCTTGGATGGGACAAGGGTCGAGGAAACGGGCGGCCCAACTCGGACCTCCGATATCGACCGTGTCTCGGGAGCATTGGGCTGGTCGGTGGTTAAGGTGAAGAAACGGGTACCCTATGTTTCGACGAGTTGTGGTACGCTGCAAGCAGGCATACTTCTGATACTCCCAGCCTTATGAGCCCTTTGTCCCTTGCTTAAGAGACAGGTTCAACCGCCCGGGCTTCATGTGAACAATCCATGCAAGGGCATGTGAGGACGGGGTAGCGTCATTGGGTTAGACCTTTCGAGGACAAAGTCCCGAGAGATGCGCTCCATCGTCATTCCAGCTTGCCCGGCATGTCCCATGCTCCATTGGTCCTGGCTCACTTCAGCCCTAACGAGTATGGGTGACATCAGGAGAATGCGGGGGTTTCAGTAGGTCGCCGATGTGAAGCTTTGATGGCACCGTGACAGTGATTCGGTGACAGTTTGGTGTTGGTGCAAGACAGTACAGCGCCTGAAGATCACTGTGTCCAGTGCACCTATCCCCTGTCCTGGTAGCCCTATGGGCCGCCACAGACGTGTGTCTGCAGTAGCACGTTCAACAGGCCCAGTGTTTCCAGATCATTGGTGCTGTTATGGATACATGGGCCGAGCGGTTAGGTCACTGGGTCGGCGGCCGCACTGATGTACCGATTCCTTGGGAGAGAGAGATAGGGCACTAAACGCCAACCGATATTAGCATACAGTGGCTGGAGTGAGACGGGAGTGGTACCTTGTTACTCTCTGCGGTACGTGAAACGGCTCGGAAGTTCTGGGAGCGGTGGTTGGGGTCGGGGGCCCTGAACGGCCCTACATGCTAGCCTACTAGTCAGTGCGCCATGGCTTGCTGTCATGCAAGCCTTCCCACCGTCGTAGTACGTATTGGAATTCTTTTCACCCCTGTCGGGCGACGTAACACGAGGAGGGATTGGGTCATGGTTGGTACAGAATGCCAAGGATCATGTTGAACAGGCGCGTGGCGGCTGATGGGAGCGCGCCTCTGCTTGGAATTGAGGTCGTATTCATTCATGGCCTTCTCTTGGGTTCAGCTCGGGTGGTCGCGTCTAGCAGGGGCTGGCAAGAGGGATCTCTGCAATTACAACAATGCATTGGAGGTTGAAGGCCCAATGGAAAGGGGGAAGCGGACGAAGGAACTTAATGATCCGCAAAGCTTGACGGGACGGGATCTTGGATGGTGGAAGGATGGAAAAGAGTCCGACCTTGGTGGGGTCCGAGTGAAAACGAAAAGAGGGGCTCTTTCCCCAACCTCGGCTTTAAATGCATGGGCCTAATTACCCATGGGTGCTCCTTCCCACGAGCCACCACACTCGGACACTCGTGATCGTCGTGTTGTTTCTCGTGATAATCTGTCTTCAGCCCCCACCGTTGTTTTCAGGTACGGAGGTAGTGGTGTATATCTCCTTTCAGCCGGAACTATCAGTGGGAGGCCTTTGACTTGGCAGCTGAAGAACGTGTCCCAGGCTGGGACTCCCAGCCGCAAAATCTAGGACCAAAAGTCGCCACCATGAAGTATGCTTGGATATCTAAACAAGCGGTCTGGCATTATTATATTGAACAGCGAGAACGATGGGGAGATAGATGCGCAATGTTTGCTGTGTTGTCGTGGTGTTAGTGCTGTGCTTTATGTGGGTTAAAAGCGCCTCCTCAACGGTCAAGGTGCCCCACATTGCGCCCTGCAGCCCTCCCAGGCGCCTGTGCAGGGGCAGATCATTTCCCAACTCCATCCATGTTATTTCGTCGCATTAAATTCTTTTCCTCAACAACGACTTTCTCACCGCAAACATGAAAATGACATTGTGATATTCGGGCTCCTTCTCGGACTGTTTGATTCGCTGCTTAGTCACACTTCAGTTCACAAGTGACAGTTCACCACATCGAGACCCCGCGGCACTCGAGCCAACAACGGCGGGAACGTGTATCAGATGCTGACATTTGGCGCTCGTCTATGTCGCTTACCATGCAGACGGGATGCTTCTCGGCTATGAATTCTGATTTCACATCTTTCAATGCGAGTTTCCGCGACGTGTCTGCTGACACGATGGTGTGTGGAAGATTGCGAGCGGCGATCTTGCCTGCTGTGCTCCCCTTTTTCCATTTTGTGGTTAACAGTTTGACACCCTCTTCACCATCCTTCAGCCCTATGAGACACCCCTTGACAACCCTTGTCCAGTACCTTTCCATCGACACTCCTCTCTCCCGATTCCAAACCCGTGACCGCGGTTCGTCGCCGTCACCAAGACACTGCTACACAACTACTTTTGTCTTCCAAAAGCCGACCCTTAACCCGGCTTGACCAGGATTCCTTCACTTGCATGTCCCACAAATTGCTGACGTTGAAAATTCTGGTTCAATGACGGGAACCTTGTCGTTGCCTGCTGACCCTTCGGTAGTTGCTCAGCAGTGGGGGGGTATCTACCAACTTACAGGGACTGCCCCGGATCCTATTCATCCCAATGTTTCCTAGTCAAACACCAAACCAAATTTCCTTTTCTGCGAACGTCCACGTAACCTACAAGCATCTTGACTTGACCGCCATTTATCAGCCGATTGCTGAACACGGTCAGGCACGCATTTCAATCTCTGATTTCCACTGCTCACTCCCGAGGGGACAATGGCTTTCCCTTCAGCCAATCTGCTGAACCGTGGTCAATCACTCGGCCTCAGGTCCCTGGGGCTAAAAATGGATAGATCCAGGTCAGTTCTGACATCTGTTAGGGACACCGCTCTCAGTTCTCTACCTCGCCCCAAAGCTACATCCCGCTGCATTGAAGCGGCGCTTGACGATGCTGATGCAGAGGCATCCCCGCCGTCGTTGCAACGTGCTGTTAACGGCCGTATACTGTCCTTCCCAATTCGGTGCTCCCCGTTCGATTGGCGGGTTCCTATTCGTCCATTTGGTACGCATAGCGAGGGATAAACAGCGTTGTAGACCGTAGATTCAGCGGCTAATCACCACATGGACATCTCTCCAACAACAACACCAAGCCACGAACCATATACATAGCTGGGGGAACCTTTGATATGACTTCATTCGGAAGACAAGCCATGACTGGATGGGATACGATATGAGGGTGGGATTTCTCACGGAAAAGTCAGGTCGGTACGTACCTTGACCGACAAGTTGATGCCGCCTCAAGTCCCGTGTCCAGCTGAGTTCAGCTGGGGGCAACATGAGGCTCAAATTTGCCTCCCGCTAATATACACGAGGCATTGAGGCTGCGCAGCCATAGATTGCGTATACCATGATCTTTGCCTGGAAGTATCCTCTGACCATTACCTCTAGGCAGCAGAGAAATGGAATTGACGACGCGAACTATGTCCATGAACACGAGACATTGCGTCCCGATCATCCTGCACCATGAGCTATCCATTCCCGGTGGCCATAAATGCTGCAATGGTGATCTCGCAGAGCCGCATACGTCTCATCCCAGTTGAACTACACGACACCCGGCAGCCCAGTCAGCGATAACCATGCCCATTCCGCCCACCCACAATGCGGCTCAGAATCCGCTTTCGTCATCATAATACGGTTTAGCTACCCTCCGACCGCCGGTTCTGAGACCACGATATGAGGTACTGCTCACCATTGGCTAATGTGTGGTTACTTCAGGTGCTTCCAACGAGCCGCGAAGCGGTGAACCTCGTTTTCTATACGATGAAGCACATATTACGGGCAAGTCCTCGATGTTACGACAAGCCATCCCATCGTGACATACATTCTAGCCAAGCGTGAGGCCCCCAAGGTTCGAGGCATCTCGTGTTTCACAAACCCGGGTACCGAGCCATGACAACGCGGGAATCGGGTGTGGCAGTGCCGACATGGTATTCGTGGTGCTAGGGATGGAACCCACACCACCATGCTCATGGGGCCCAAGGCGGCTTGGGACAGATCCCTTGGAGCATGCGCATCTCTCCCTCTGCTTGGTCGGAAAACGAATCCACGGTTGAGCTTCGCAAATCTTCGTGTGGTAGCCAATGGTTCCGTGGACAAGTCAACGAGCTGCTTCCATGCTTCTGACCCAACCACTCGTAACGAATGAACCCCAATCCCCGTCCCGCTCATACGATCTTCAACCGCCCCTTTCACCAAGCCTAACCCAAGAAAAGATCTTGCCTTGATACCCGATGGGCGTCACTTTCTTCACTGTCGGGTAGCACGAGAGACTACCCAGCTGTTCAAGTACGGCACGGTAGTTGGTACGCCAGCGGCTATGTGACCATGCGGCGCCTTGCCTCCGATTGCGGCCGCTTAATACCGGGAGCAACGGCTCTGTTACTCCTAGAATCGCACATTTCGTGTTACAACGCAAGCGCTTACATAGCGGTAGGTTTTGGGGGATGAATGGCTATGAGGCTCCGGCTCTGACAAGGACACTCGTACTCCATACAAAATCCATTTAAATGCTCTTTCTTTCGTATCACTGTCATGGATGACTAAAAGTAGGAAGATAAGCATGGCAAGTCTCAGCGTCTAGTAAGCAAAGGTGTGACCATGTGTGTGATCAATCATCTCGATGAGTGACCGATCACTGGGTCAGATGAGCGATGGAAGAGATGGAGATGATAGGTGGATATCCGCTTCTTGGGTTCTTGGTTTTTTGATTATCGTTGTTTACAGCTAGCCTCACAAGCACGGCCATGAAGCCGGCCGGCTACCAGGTGGATCTCCAGTGGGATCCTTGATCCAGCGCTGACTTGATCGGTTAAGACTCTTCGAGAAATATTTCCTCTTTCGGTCAGCATTGCGGTTCTACCCAAGGCAAGGATTGGAGTACATATGCCCTGATTCCAGCTTACTCGGCGCGTATTGTACCCAACCTCAAAGTTCACTTTGTGGTTGGGCTATCAACACGTAGAAGTTATCACAAACATACCTCTACCGTATGGTTGTTGGCAAAGGATATGTCGTATGCTGAACAATCGACTATTCTAGTGTCTACCTCTCAAACGACTTTAGAGCTGTCAAATTCCATTCCATTCTTTATTGTCTCGTCTGCACGCGTCGAACCTTTGCTGAAACGCTGCTACATTGGCAAGTGAAGGTCAGGTAATTCGAAGTGAAAAAACGCCATCACTTAAGATGGTTGCTATCCGTACCTAGAAGGTAGCCCTAGAGAGCTCTCAAGCTAGCTACTCCTAATACCAACATGTTCTTACGGTCTCATCGACCATCGTTGATAGTAGAAGAACTTTGGCATAGACGGGTTTCCTTCTCAAGACGTAGCTTCCACCCCTCTTCCACCGCCTTCCTTCGTTTTCTTTGATCCAGTTCATCGTCCTCCCCAAGCCCTCCTTTCCCCCTTCCTCCCCCTCCTGTCCCTCCTTCCTCTAGTGATTCCTAGCCCAACTGTTCACACCACCAACAAACCAACTTTCCCTCACCCCAACGAGTCCAACAAGATCTTCAGGTAGGTAGGTGCCGAAGTAGGAGATCTGGTCCAGTCCTTCTCGAAGAGCTAGCTCATCGATGGTATTGATGGCCCATGTAAAGTTCCTTGTAATGCAGTTGAGCAGCTGTGCTTGGTAGGTAGGTAGGTGATTGTCACACGGACATTTGCCCACAGTTTTGGGTTAGGGTTTCCGAGGCTTAACAGAACCTCAACGCTTGGCGTCAACCTTATGAGTGCCGCTGCAGCTGCTTCAGAAGCAGCTGCAGCCTGCACAAGCATGTGAATAGTACATGGTGGTGAGCCATGACAGCAATCACGTACGACAGTCACAGAGATCTAACCCTGTGACATGAGCATCATCATAAGGTTCCCCTCGCCACCCTGGGAAGCAATCACAGCCAACCAAGCAAGAAGCATGGCGACCGAACGAAGGCCGGCGCCAGAAGGAAGAAGGAGAATGGTTGAAAGCACTCAGGAAGATCCACATGTATGAAGGCCGCTAGATAGATACCTCGAGGCATTAGGCAACAAGGCCCGGTACGTACCAAGCCTCTTTGGCATAAGAAGGCCTTGAAACCTAGCCTTTGTTTGAAGGTTGAAGGGATCAACAAGGCCTTCGAGACCAAAGTAGTTTATCAGCTGAATTGAACCCTTTGTTCCAAGCCCAGAACTCTGCCCTTGTCACAGTGATGTCCTTTGGTAAGGTACCGTACCGTACCTTAAGTGAGAAAGCATCGGGCGGGCCATCGGGAGACTGCCTCTACCTCTACTTGGGCAATGATTTCATCTTTTCAAGCTGCTCAAGAAGATGCTTCTTCTCCTTCTCAAGCTGCTGCTGCTGCTGCTCAAGCTGCTGCTGTAGCTAAGCCCTAAAGACTGGAGCCCGGACAAAGACGGGAGGACCCCTGGCGACGACGGGAGCGGGAGCCGTAGCGACAGGCATCACGTTCCTAGCCCACTTCTTCAACGGCTTCTCATACACCCAAGCTTGAGAGTCGTAATACTCTCCGCACGGAAAGACTATGGCTATACAGCCCTTACGAGCGAGGTCAGACAAAACAGGCTTCTTGTCCTTGTCCTTGTCCTCGGGCTTGCAGTACAGCGCGGTGCCGTCGGCGCACATGTGGCCGCAGATGTAGAGGAGGGGGGTGGGCTGGTTTAGGTAGTCGAAGTCCTTCCCCGGATGGGTGGGTTTGGACATTTTTTGTAAGGTAGGTTTTGACTGGTGAGGTTGAGTTGAGTTGAGTGGTGAGTGGTGAGTGGTGGGTTTGGTGGCTTAGGTGGTGAGGTTGTGATGTTTGAGGTTTGAGGTTTGAGGTTGAGGTTGAGGTTGAGGTTGAGGTGACTAGTAGAGGACCAGAGGTAAGTAGAGGTACGTGGAGTTGTATCTGGAGATCGCGCGTCAGACAGATACCTTACCCAAGGTAGGTAGCGAGTGGCTGTAGGAAGAAAGGTGTTCAACCTTGAAGTGCCGGTCGGTGATGACCGAGGTTGTTGGGTTGCGGTTGATTTCTTGTGGTGCGGACGAGGAGAACCGAACCGCTGTCGATACCGCAGACAGACCAAAAGGGCGTGATGGACTTGTTACTTGTCAGTGTCTAGAGAAAAGAAGCGCGAAGAATCTGCGCCGTACGAGGATGAACTAACTAGAGGTGCTTGTCTGTGGTCTAAATCGTCGTCTGTTGGGGGCAAAACCGCGACAATAGAAAAGTGAGTGATTGTGGAGCGCAACGGATGAGGAGAACGAGAAAGCGCGGGGCAACCTAAGTGGGAATACCAGAAAGAGAGTACCGGTGAATAAGAAGTCCACCTCAGTGAATACCTTAGGCAACCATAGCACAGACTTCCAACTTCGCCCTTATCATTATCCGTGCCTACAACTACGGTACATGTGACTAACCTTTGAGGTCAGCGGGCATGGGCCTAGGCCGTTACAAACGTCTGATAACTAGGTACCTTCAACCTTTGATTTATTCGCGTTCCAAGCGCGGCCTGGTATTAAGTGACGCAACTCCAAACTTTCAGCCTTCACATTCCATCTCAACTTCAACTTCAGCTGAACGTTTCAAATGGGTGAAGGCTATGCTATTTAGACTTCCCTCGGTATGGAGATATGTGAGGCAGGTATTGGGTTTTTGTATGTCTTGTGTTTTCAACCGCCTGTTTGCCGGCTAAGTCGAACTTCCGGGTGTTTGAGAGGGGTATAGGACTCGTTAAAAGTTAACACCAGCTTACTCTGACTACCCACTGTCATACTGTGAGGAAAGAACTGGACGGGAGAGAGAGCGGGAAGGATATAACCTAATGCACTATATGGAATGGGGACTAGGGAAATCTTGAGACGTTATTGTAGACTGTGGTTCCGGGATTGACAATAGTCGATGGAAATAGATCATAGGAACAAGCTGGGCTAGGTAACGTAAGAGCTATTAATAGCCGCTTGCTTCCAAGACATAAAGTTAATATAAATCGTTTATCTCTCGGTAATTATACGTAGAGGTATCTTTACTTGTTAACCGTTTGATAGTTGCTTTGGAGGAAGCCTTAAGGCGTTTCAAGATGAAGTCTGTGACGCAGGGAGCGGACGTTTCACCTTTCCCCTCATTGCTCACTAAGAGCCCAAAACCTGGCAGGTAGCATCTGCAATCTTATCGGTGACAGCACGGAATCCAGGCAGTCACCAGCCTCCCGTCACTTCCACCAGGCCTCCTCTAATGACTCGCTCTTTCCTCGTCAAATCCTCGATAAACCAGCTAACTAAAGCAAATCAACCCCGAACCTTCCTTCTTTACCGTACATAGACACACAATACCAACCACCCTTTATAGATTTCCTCTTTCCTTATTCATATCAACAAATACAACAACACCCCGCTGGTGTGACAAGGGCTGTGTGCAGGACTTGGAACAGTAGTTCAATCAGCTAATAAACTACTTTGGTCTCGAAGGCCTTGTTGGTCTTCCCAACCTCCAGGAAAAGGTTGGGCTTCAAGGCCTTCTTATGCCAAAGGGAATCGGTACGTACTTGAGGTGCGTATCAAGCCTTGTCGCCTGAGACTCCAAGGCACCTATCTAGCGATCTGTATACATGTGGATCTTTCTGAATGCCTTCATCCATTCTCCTTCTTCCTTCTGGCGCCGGCCTTTGCCCGGGCGCCCTGCTTCTGCTTGGTTGGCCGTGATTGCTCCTGTGATGATTGGGATGGCTTTGTGATGATGTTTAGCGCCGTCAGCAGTTCTGGGGTTGGCTCGTTTAGCCTGGTGGCGTTGCGGGGGTTCGGGTAAGCCGTGCCTGTTGGCCGAATAGTCTGGCCGAGGCAAGGCTGGCATTGTATGGCGAGGTTGGGTTGATGTCAGGCATTGAGGCTCTATTAAACTTCAAACCCAGGAGTGTGGGCAAATGTCCGTGTGACAGCTGGTGTAGCGGTTTAACACGGCGGTTACTCGCAAACGCTATCGACTATACATCGGGCCGCAGACTAGGGTTCGAGTCCCTGGCGGGGTATTCTTTTTTTTACTTCTTTTTCCTTTTTTGATCTCTTGCACATCGTGTTAAAGCAGTTCAAGTTCTTGTCAATGTTGAGCATTGAGTGCGTCACCTAGCTGTCCAGAACACCTGATCGTGCCTTACTCAGCGTGGCCTTAATATTAATTTATCACCGCGGTATCACTTTCGTTTTCTGATCGAAAAGGGAACGGTTCTTTCATAACAAACCACGCGTCAATGATGAAACTGTTGTAATGACAAAGTACTTGATACGCAAACAACGTTAGAGTGGCTCAGTTCAAGCAACAGTCTCGTGGAAGGGTGGTGATCTCTAGTCTAAAACATGAAGTTTGCTCTTCGAAGTCAAGTTTCAACATTATCCCAGGTCCAAGTCGTATCGACCCTTGGAGACTATTAAGTAGACGCAATCTTGGTCACTCCCCGCTTCTACTGCCTATTATGCATCATTATAGCCTGTTTTCTGGGGTTCACAAAGCCATCTTCACATTTTCTTTGCCTTTAACTCCTATAAAAAGCCCCTTAAGTCCCCCTTTCCTCGTTTCCCCTTGGTAAGAAACCCATCCCTACTCCCACCGTAGGTATCTTTGCACACTCCAACATTACCCCGATTTCCATTCGCAAGTCTACAAAATGTCTACAAACGCCGTCCCCATCCGGCAAGTCACTATCACCTTCCTGTGCGGACACACCCTTACCAGAGGCAGTACCTACCAAGGCTCTACCTACCAGACTCCCAGCGCCCGCATATCCCCGCCGGGTGCGGTACCAACTGTTCCACGTAACCGCGCGTCCATCCCGTGCAGGTCCTGTAGAGACAACAGAATTTGGGTGTATAATCGGTTCAGAAGGGTGTGGGTCAAGAACAAATAGTGGTTGGGAGTAGGAAAGCTTGAAAAGGTTGGGAAGTAGCGAGGTAGGTAATAGGAGCTGAGACGCAAGTAGGGGTGAAGGAGGGAATGAAGTAGGTGTGGGTGTTGGAAGGGATATGTCGAGTTGAAGTTGACTGATGTAAATCTTCTGATAGGTAGAGGATAAGGAGAGGAGACGGGAACTAAGAAAAGCGTTGGCCTTCCTGATTCATGAAGAGCCGTGAACTGAATTGCTCCTTCTTCGTAAATGCAGGTGTTTCAGGCTTTCTTGTCTTAAGATGCTGTTTGATCGTGAAGAAAACAAGTAGCGACGTCAGGGTAAAAGAAAACTGCACACCCGCTACCAATTCCATTCCAGTTTTGTGCCGCAACCACATCACGTCAAAGCAGCTCCCCTTTCTTTGGTTCTCGAACAAGCCCGGACTTGGTGAAGCCAAAAGCCAGACGACCTGTGCTCTCCACCACGCCATACTGCAACATTGGCTCTCCTGTTTCCTCACTAGACTCGGAAGCCTTTTGGGAGATGTAGCTCGCCAGTTTGTCGGCTGAAACATTGCTGCTGCAGTCCGCAAAGATATTTGAGAGTTTGAGCTCAATTCTGTCACTGCTAGTTGTTCCGGTGGATGTATTGTCACACGGACATTCGACCTCGACCCTAACCCAGTGTCACACGGACATCGCCCACAGTCCAGGGGTTAGGGTCGCAAGGCTCAGCAGAGCCTCAACGCCTGGCATTAGCCTCGAGATGCCCGGTGGCATCCGGCCGCAACACTCACCTCGGTCGGACCCTCGGCCGGACCCTCGGCCGGACCCTCGGCCACTCACGCTGATGAAACACCATGAGACAATCCCCAGTCATCCCAGAAGCAACCCCAGCCAACCAAGCAAGAAGCAGGGCGCCCAGATGAAGGACAGCGCCAGAAGGAAGATGGAGAATGGATGANCGGACCCTCGGCCGGACCCTCGGCCACTSACGCTGATGAAACACCATGAGACAATCCCCAGTCATCCCAGAAGCAACCCCAGCCAACCAAGCAAGAAGCAGGGCGCCCAGATGAAGGACAGCGCCAGAAGGAAGATGGAGAATGGATGAAGGCATTCAGAAGATCCACATGTATGCTRGCTGCTAGATAGATGCCTTGAAGCCTCAGGCGACAAGGCTTGATACGTACCTCAAGTACGTACCGTTTCCCTTTGGCATAAGAAGGCCTTGAAGCCCAGCCTTCCCTTGGAGGTTGAGAGGATCAACAAGGTCTTCGAGACCAAAGTAGTTTATNTAGATAGATGCCTTGAAGCCTCAGGCGACAAGGCTTGATACGTACCTCAAGTACGTACCGTTTCCCTTTGGCATAAGAAGGCCTTGAAGCCCAGCCTTCCCTTGGAGGTTGAGAGGATCAACAAGGTCTTCGAGACCAAAGTAGTTTATCAGCTGAAATTGAACTACTGTTCCAAGCCCAGAATACTGCCCTTGTCACATGTATGTAGTTCTTGGCCGAGGATGGTGTTGGACAACTCAAGTGGACTCATAGAAAAGCTTCTTCCCAGATTCCACCAGCCCCAGAAGAGGATGAGGGTAGCTAGTGGTCCGAGGAGACTGATGATAACTGCGAGGATGAGCGCTGCAATACTGGCGGCGTACTGAGTTTGGACCAAGTGGCTGGTATACGCAACTGTTTGCCATGTCTTGTTCTCGTCATTGAGTCCGGCATCAACGGACATGCGAAAAGCGAGCTCTCGGTAGTTGTTGATGATGTAGTCCATTGGGTCTTCGAACCACTCGTTGCATGGATCACCATTTCCGTTACCTGCGTAAAACATGTTTGGCAAAAAGGTCATCTTGGCTTGTTTTCCATCCTACCGCTCCTCCAAAGTAACTCTGTGAACTTGAGTCCCATAGCTTTGATCCCAAACGTTGAAGCGGAGAAATAGTCGTGTAGGCTGTCGCGACCCCTGGATTTAATGGGGGTATTTCCAAGCCTCTGGAAGCTGTCAGATTGGTTCATGGCAGCAAACGGATTTGAAAGTAATGGAATAGGACACATACATCAGACCAAGAACAGTGTCATCTTTCCAGCTGCTAGACTTGAAAGTTGCAATGTCTCCATCGAGATTGATACCATACGTTACCACAGCAGGACTCAGCTCGCATATATGTTGCACCATATTGCCTGTGCAACCATCAGCGCCCTTCCGCTTCACTTCAATGCGTATTGTACCATTAGTGGGTGGTGGTGCGAATCCTGTATTCGGTAATGTAGATTCTGCGTTCGATAATGTGATAGAAGTTGCGAAGAGCTCGGCACCGGAAGATAGTTTCGGCACTGTATAATTGAATTTATCAACTGACAAAATGGAACATTTTGTAACGTTGAAGCCGAAAGCCTAACATATCACCCAGGTAGCTGTTAGCTTTGTGTTACTTTGGACATCAAAAGAGATGCCTTGTCAAGATAATGCCGATACCCAAAGATGGAGCAGTGGGAGCTTACCTGAACCTCTAAAGTGCAGTTTTGGCATTTGACACCGGAAAACTGGATAGGGCTCTTCGCTAGAAAATCCTCAATCACCATCGAAAACTCCCGAGAGAAGCGGAGCACCGGAGCGCGCCCACTAACACTACCGCCGAAACTATCACCCATACTTGGGAATACTTGAAGACCGATTGTTCCCGGGATTTGGGCGTCAATGCTGTGGACGTAAGAAGCTCTTTGTATCAGAGGGCCGCGGAGCAGAGCGGTAATCGTAACGAACATCGACACTGAGAAATAACCGGTCAGCTTACAGCTGGGAAAGATATTCCTGTACCCAATCCACGCAAAGGAGAGAGGCGGCAGGGTCAAAATAGTTCGCACGGTTTGCAAACGTACCAATGCTGACACGGATAGCTCTCTTTTCACAAAGTGCCTTGAAAGCCCCGACAATACCCGTAGAACCCTTCCAATAGTAGTGGAAATCACCAGTCTAGAATCCCGTGTCAGGAACCATAATGTACTACTTAGGGTACGGTTAGGGTACTACTCACAGACATTTTCCCCCTCACAGCTCGAGTACAGAAGAAGATCATAGTCGCTTCGGCAAAAGCAATCCCTAAAAGAGCGTTGGCAATGGTCGACGTGTAAGCCAACAGGACTCCAAGCTGTCTAAGGCCAGACCACCATCCATCTACGGGCGTGTTATTGCTCAAAACGACGATTGCGGCGGCGATGCATGTACCTGGGGCGGAATATTAGCTCATATAGGGGAAACTGTAAAGGCGCTGGGAAACATCAAAGGAGTGGACACTCACAAGCAATACTCAGCATCAGGGGAAGAAGGCCAAACAGAGGGAACCTTCTAACAACTCCTGGCTTCCACGCTGATACATCCCGGAGTTGTGTTCGCTTCTCAACGTCGGCGGATATCACACTTTGGGCATGGAGGCCATGCTCGTGCGCGTCTGACTAGAGCGGAATTGCTTCAGTTGAAGACTCCATGGTTGGCTCAGCGGTTGACATGCTAAAACGGTGGTGTAGATGGAGAAGATTAGGATGAAGAATTTGTAGTCCAGATATCTTTTTCCGAGCCAGAACAAGGAAGCAATGGATGCTGGGTCATGTTAATTATATATAGGTACTTTGATTCCTGGAGGTAGAGACAGGAGGACCTAGCGTGCACAGTACCCCCAGTGGCCCCGGAGGTGTGACAAAGGCCATATCAAGTGCTCGGAATACAAAGACAGCATAGCTACCGTTGCACACACAACTCTATGGTTTCATATAATTCGGGGTTTCTCCACATTGATTCCAGTTAAGTAGGAGTTTGAGTTGTTTGTTAAGTTGCGGGATCTCGGTGGCTGTGGCATGCGCCTGGCCGTTGCTCAGCTCGCATGATGAAGGCTTTGCGTATCACCCGTCAAGCTAGCAGGTAACAACCGCCCTGCTCCATGTGATTCTGTCAGGTAGATCGCTACTGCCCCTCAAATTGCTGGGAACATTTAGTGGCGCATGGACGGAGAGAAGCAAAGGGCGGGGTGATACTGATCCCATCTGGAGACACGGCGTAGTACGTCAGTGATCTTGTCGCGACTTTCAACGGTCTAGAACCCGGGAGGCAGATTTAGGGCATCTCACACCTAGCCAATCTGAATATGTCATCGTCATGTCCTCAAGGTTTGACCGGTGACGCGTGCTTTGGAAAAAGGTTCATAACCCTGTTGGTTCGGGATGTGTCAGCCGGGCGGTCGGGACTCGGGCCTGATTTGTTCGCATCTTGATCATTGCTGTCGTAGGTATCGTGGTTCAGCACCGACGTAGTAGGCCATTGGAGAGAAGAGTAGGGTATTCGAGATGACAATTGAAAAGATAAATGTGGAAGAAACGGTTGCCGAGCACGCAGGATTCGAACAATTGCAGATGTCTTACTTGGCAGAGGCCCGCTGCCAGAGGGTGGGTGACGGAAGTAACGACCACCACTGGGCAGGTTTCACAGAATCAAACCGCCCAAAACACGCAAGCCCAACCGATTGCCTCTGCACACAATGTCTTCATCGTCAGGGTACACGTACTCGGAGCCCAACCTCATCCAGTCAAGCAAGGGGCTCAAGGCCCCAAACTGTCAAACTGCCAGATCTCGGTGGTTGTGTCAACTGCCTGGCCTTTGCGGTACTCGCACGAGAGAAGCCTGTGTAGTCCCGGCTTCCTACCTATTTAGCAAATGGCTGCGCCTTATTGTCATCCGCCGGGTATGATGACCGATCTTGACTTCGCCTCAAGTTTGCGCTTATTTTGGAACCGAAAAAGGTGGTGATTCAGGTGTAGCAAAGGGGAAAGAGGTGGTACTATTCGAACCCAGAGACATACATATCCGTTCTCGACAGCAACTTGAACGGACATGCGCAGGGCTATCTCAATATAGAGTAGCTATTAATAATGTAGTGTTGAAGCCATCACCATGTCTTGGCATTCTTGGCACAAGGTGGATACGATCCACACATGCATACCCTGTATATAAGTCAGAGCTTCGCCTTCCATCTTTACATTCTTTCTCTCTCTTCAATCAATTAAGACATTCACCACTACATTCGTCGTCTCACGTGATCACCTCCTCCGTATGGTTCAACATGTAGTCCATTGGGTCATTGTACCGTTCATCACATGGACCGCTATTGCCACCACCTACGTACACTAGCCTATATATCTCGCGTCACTTCTACATTCATGGCAACATCGACCCAGTCCATACCACCTAGCCCACCCGCGTCCTTGCCCTCGCCCTTGGAGCAAGGCGACGCGCGGACGAACCACTTCGACTGCTACAATAGCGGAGAAGATACCGAGGGGATTCGGATACACAACGCCGCGGACAGATTCTGCGACATCATCGCGGACTCGGACCTTGGGCCAACGCCACGGTTATACGGAAACATGAAATTATTGGACAGGAAGAACCTAGGCCCAAGGTCCGAGTGCGCGATCAGTATGACAGGGCAGGAGTGCACATGTCCCAACAACGCCAAACTACCAAAAGATAGAACGTAATTCTGCTTGCAAGGCAGAATCCGAAGTGCACACTATATAGGCCGTCACAACCCTGTGACAATCAGAGCGAGACGGTGATGGCAACGAAACTAACGCCACGGTTATACGATAATTTGAACTTATTAGACAGGAAGAAACCAGGCCCAAGGTCCGAGTCCGCGGACAGTTTCTGCGACATAATCGCGCACTCGGACCTTGGGCCTAGGTTCTTCCTGTCCAATAACTTCAAGTTTCCGTACAACCGTAGCGTTGGTTTCGTTGCCATCACCGTCTCGCTCCAAATAAACGCCAAGTGTAGCTTCGGCTATGACAAAAACCTATACGTTCACTAGGTACCTATCCGTACTAACGGATAGTTGTGAGTATAGTAGTGTATCCGAATCTCCTCGGTATCTACTCCGCTATTATAGGTAGCAGTTGAGCAAGTTCGTCCGCGCGTCGCCTTGCTCGAAGGGCGAGCGCAGGGACGTAGGTAGGGTAGGTATGGACTGGATGGTTGTTGTCGTCTTTGTAGAAGAGACGGGAGACATGTAGGCTAGAAGCTGCGATCTGTCGACGTCGAATTCTTCAAGTGTTAGCGGAGAAGAATAAGGTAGCCGTTTGGCCATGCGACTTGAGTCACACGGATATCCACTTGAGCATTCCAGAGAGATTTACCTAGGTCCAAGAGTGGGATTAAAGTGGTGTTCCCCTTTCTGAGTTTATTGTGGGGGATTTCGCTGCCCACTGGCAGGGAACCTACGCTCATGTTACTGCAGACTGTTAGTTATAGTAATGATTGGTTCTGGTAGAAAAGGTGATCGGATTTTAATACATACAGATTGTTCCGTACGTGATCATCTCATCCAACTTTGAGACTTGAAAGTTGCGATGTGTCCATTGAGATCGAGATTGTCGAACACCACTGCGGGATGAAGGATGCATATCTGCTTAATCATGTTCCCAACGCAACCTTCGCTCCCTTTTCTCCCTATCTTGATACGTATAGCGTTTTCGCTCGGGTTCCGTTAGGATGCATGAGTTCGAGAGAAGAGTTCTGCACAGTTGCCGTGCCCCGGCATGCAGATTAGCAGGTGACCATCCTCAGGTTCGCAAAGCGCAGAGTGACAGTAGGGGAGGAAGTTGTACGTGAGACTCACAAGCTATGCTCAGCACTAAGGGAATGAGACCAAAGACGGGGAATCTTTTAGCAATTCCTGGCTTCCATTTTGATACTTCGCGAGCTGCTACACCCTTCTCTGGGGTTGTATTCGTCACGGTACGGACAAAGAGTGCTTGCTGTGGAGTTTATGTCTGAAGCGGAATTGTTTAAGCGGGATTGTTTCCGCGGAGGAATCTTGATGTTCGACATAACGACGTAGCAAAGTTGTAGAGGCAATACAGTAGTCAAAGTATCTAGAACTTTGATAGTGTGATGGCAGAAAGAAGTAGGAGACTCCGGTTCCGAGTAAACCTGGAGGATGAAGGGCCAGGCACGGGTTTATATAACTGTTAAGTTTCACGGCAACGAGCAGACAATGGCTGTATATTGACTTTCCCTTGTGTCAACAAGGGACAGAGTCAACAAACTCCATGTTTCTGCTGTCTGAAGGTACTTTCACCTAGTAAACGAGGTGTCCAAGACACAAGGACTGTGCCGTCGTGTGTACAACATGGTGTCACGTCCAGTTTCAGTGTGCTGCTATCAAGCCCCCAGCCGAGTCTCTAGCTCTGAAGCACAAGGCCGGCCCGTCCCTGACAAAAAAGGCGGGACCTTTTCGGGTACTACATGGGCGATCAGCGTAACTAAAGGTGCCAGCGTTCTTGTCATCGACGAGGCCGGGCAGTAATCGGACAAACAGGGCGGATACTGGCATCTCGTGTGTCTGGTCATTATCCAACTCGCACGAAGAAGCATTTGTTCTGGTTCCACGTAATATCGGAGGATCACCGCTGGGTAGCACTGCCGATGATGGCTTTGCCACAAGTAATGACAATAGAAGCTTGTAGATTGCTGAGGAGAAGGGGGAAGTTGTGTCTGGCCTTATCTAGAGCCATTTTGTGGTACGTTAGTAACTGAGCTGCGACATGAATCTGCTCTGGGCTTTCCTCAGGCGGTTTGCAATTCTTAGCTCCAGATACCTTGTCCCAGTTCACTGTCTTCAACTGTTCAATATGGCTTCAGAGCGACTGCTTGGAGCAGACTGTCGCTTCGACGCTCACCAAGGAAAGCAAATTCCATGTTGATCATTGATGCCACTGGTGTGGCTGACGCGTGAATGTTAAAGCAAGAAGGCGAGACAAACGGAAGAGAAAGAGATGGACTTGATGGAAAATTCAAGAGAAGCTGAGGATGCCCCCCAAATAGGTACTGGGATGATTACGTAGTAGAGGGGGAGACTGTTCGATGGTGGGTGACGACTGCGACACCTACGACCGCCCCTCCTTTTTTCCCTTTCTTCTTTCCCCGCTTTTCCTTTCTTACTGCCACGGGCTACATCATGCATCATTTACTTCTCTTCGCTTCACCATGCAAAATTTAAACTCATAAACAGGCTCCACGGCACATTCTCCACGGCACATTTACTCTCAGCTATTCCACGATCGATAATATGTCATTTCCTCTCCGGTTAACTGGCCGCCATTTATAGCCTGTTACGTCGCCAACAATAATGCTCGGAATTTCACAGTCTCAAGGATGATCTTGCATCTCAATCCACCCGGGCCCTCCGCCACTCTTTAATGGCAACACGTCGACCCAGCTATCTCGCTGCCGCTTCCCGGTAGTTAACCAGACCGTAGGGCCATCTTTGCTCCACTGCCTGTGGGAAAGAATGCCGCTACTCTGGCTCAACCTTCACCATCACCTCCTCCTTCACCTCCTCTTCCACCTTCTCTGCCACCTTCAAAACATCCTCCTCTTTGACCTCCCCAGGCTCCCCATTCACCTCCTTTTTCAGCTCCTCCTTGACCTTCTCCACCACCCTCAGCATATCCTCCTCTAAGATCTCTCTAGACATATTGAGTGATATCTCCAACTTCTTCCTGATCTGTTCTTCCATGTAGGCCATCGTATTCCTCATTGCCTTCTCCTTTATGTTCTCTGTGATGACTTCATCCACCTCTGCTCTGAGTAGAACCTTTATCTCCTCTTCCAGCATCATCCCCACGTCCTTTCTTATTAGTTCTTTCAACCTCCTCAAAGTTCCCTCTGGAATTTTTTGGAAGATCTTTGGCCCGGTTTCTTCCTTGCCTTTTCCCTTCACCTCCTCCTTCACCCTCTGTTGCACAGGAGCCGGTACTGGCTGCGGCACTGGAGGTACCGCCTCCCGCGGCACCACGGGTGCATCTCCTCGCAATGGGGCAGGGGCAGGTCTCTGCACCTGTTGAGCGGCCATCCACGGTCTCCAGCGAGTCCAGCCAGTCGGGTCTCCCGGCGCAGCGGCCGGATCGGGAAAGTACCTTCCCACACGGATGCAATCGTCACAAGGAAAGGGCTTAGGAGTCCCGGGAAAAGATGGGTAAACCTCTAGGGGAAAGCAGTTGTTGAATGGGCAGACGTTTGGATGAAGAGTTGCCCTGGGGTAGCGGCGGCTATGACCACAGACGAAGGTGATGTCACCTTGGAGCATCACCAAGCACATGATGGCGGTGGTCGGGGTTGGAGGGTTGAGGGTGATCTGATGGGCTGTTTGTGGGCTGAAGTGAGCGGTTGTCAGTTTATCTGACACTCCTGGGGCGCTCAATGGACCTACTGTTTGGTAGGTTTTGAGGATGTCGCGATCAGTTCGCACTTGGATGACTCTAGGAATCTAGCTGTTGTGGGATGACCATCTTAATATGGATGAGATCACGGCTATATACACAGACTTAACAACCTGGTTGAGTCTTGGAAGACTCCAATGCTGTCCTGGAAATGATCTTTTGATTATCTTCGAACTCAGTCCAGAGGACCAGAGACTACCCTAGGGCGGTCCTTCCATCTCTTCAAGCTCGGTCTATCGCGAAAACAAGACATCGGAATGGCAAGAAGCACTCGGAAGGCGCCAACGTCTTCGGTGTACTTGCCCTAACGTCCAAGAAAGTCCGCGGGGATCCAGTGCAAGACAACATATAACAGCATATACATGGCCCATTGGGATACCTCCATGGACAACCTTAGTGGCCCCATGCTTGAACACCATACCGAAAGCCCACAGAGGAAAGCTCTGAAAAAGAAAAGTTGTGGTCGATTCAAACTTGAGAGGTCAACGATCAATACCCGCAAAGCGTTGAACCATTGCATTGCAGCTACCGGGCTACTGGCATAACAAGGTGAAGGCATGGCTCTGTCTCAGAGTGAAAGAGTGACAACCACACAGCACATGGCACCAATACAAGCAACAATCCCCGAATCCCTATCCCAGTCCCACGTTATTGACTTCATTCAGCTCATGGATACAGACGGCCGTCAAGGAAATGAGGCTTGCATAAACGTGGCGGCCAAAACACATGGATGGTTTCTTTGTCTTGAGGTTGTGTCTTAGATTCCAGGTGAGTTGTCAGTTTGGAACTATTCTGGAAGCTTTTTGACTCACAGGATGTGATATATCCAGTTCCTCGCCACCCCAAATGGTCTTTTTGGTAGAATATCCCACGGCTTTGGACTTGCTCCTTTGATGAGACTGAGTGAACAATGTTTCGACCTCATGAGTCTCATGTCGGTCACTGTCCGTCGACTCCTTTGGCTCGGAGATTCCGAAGAACATTGACCTTTCTCCGGTTTGAGTTCCGGCGCAGTCCGGCTTAGAACTCGCAAAAAGGAAAATCTTTATAAGACTCTTGCCTGTGTTGTCTTTCATTCTGTCAACGATTCCTTTCCCATCGGTGTGTTCCACTTCAATTCTATTCTTTCCATCCAATTCTTCTTTCAGCGGCGGTTCTTCCACAGAGTCCACAGACTTTATCTTCTTTCCTTTTGGCCGTTCTCTTCGTCCGTCTCCTTCCTTTCTTCATCGACTCCATTTAATACAAAAAAAAAAAAAAACCGCCGGTCGGTTCCTTCCTGCTGTTGCCAAACCGATAACATCCTCCCTCTACCAAAGCCCAGTATCATCCACCACATGCACACCGTAGTCAAAAACATGGAGACCTCATCCAAGACCACGTTCATCATCTGCCGCAACCGCAACGAGAAGCGCGGCGCATACGAGAAACCACCCGGTCCCAAGCCGGCTGGTCCTAGCACTGGTAAATAAGCCCAAAGGGAAAAGGCGCTGGTTGAAATGATGTGATCAACGTTGTCGCCGTCACGTAAGTCCCAAATGCTGCCTGGCGTTCTTCACGGGCTCCGCGTGCACTAATACACGACAGTGTTTTATCCCTTCCTTCATCGACGTTCTCTTTTTTGGGTCACTCGGGTTTCAACGTGATTGCGGGCAATCACTTCCAAACACCTCCCTTCCTGGTCGACGGAACGACTGGGAAATGTCATTCGTTCCCGACATAGCATATAGACTTGCATTATAGACAAACAACATAGAGGCTGGCTGGCGGGCGTGCGCTAGCAGGAACTTTTTTTCTTCTTAATCAAAATACTTTCATCTCTTATCTCTCTCAACTCAGGCAGGGGGCATCTAGGGCAGGCTTGAGACCTAACCACATGCATGCAATTGTGAAGTGCCCCCCCCTGCTTTCTATCCCTAACCCTCGTACTTCCTCCTCGCTGTTGTGCTTCTCCCAGGTGCTGCAGCTGCAGCTGCCCCCTACCTACCCTAGGTAACCTTGGCAGTCACACCTTTTCATATCATTTCCAAGTCCACCACTGTCTCCCCCCCCCCCCCCCCCTCCCTCTCACCACTCCCTCCTCCAAAAACTCTTAAAACTTCAACCCCTGTTCCCTAAAAGCCCTAACAGCCCCCTCAAAAACCTCTCTCCTCTTGCCATCCACCTCCTTCCACCCCCTCTGGTCCTCCACCCACACCTCATCCACCTCCCCCTTCTCCAGCTCCCCCCACGTGAAATCCGCATACTCATTCAGTTCCATGCCAATATCCCCCAGCCCCATCTCCACCAAGTCCGGCTGGATCGTATGCAACTCCGTCTTTACGGCGGGAGGCATGACCTCGATGACCTTGATATGGCTTGTGTGCTCGGCCTCGGGCCCCGTAAGCTGGGCGCGAAGGGACCAAACCAACGAATGGGCGGCGGCTTTGGTTGCCGAATAGTTGGCGCAGCGCGGGAGGGGGATGACGGAGAGGCCGGAGGTGACGACGATGATGGAGGCGGGACGATCGGCCTGGCCGAGGGAGATGAGGTGCGGGAGGAAGAGGGTGATGAGGTGCAGAGGGGCGAGGTAGTTGGTTGTTAGCTCGACGGAGTGGGAGGCGAGGTCGATGGTGGTGGGGTTGGTGAACAAAAGGGTTTTTTGGAGGCCGGCGTTGAGGAGGATGGAGTCTAGGTTGGGGTAGGTGGTGGTTATGCTGTGGGATGTTAGTGGGAGAACGGGAGGATGGGAGGCAGGGAATGGGGGAAATGGGGGAAGAAAACGTACTGCTTGACCCAGCCGGGGAGGGCGGAGAGGTCAGAGATGTCAAAGGGCTCGGCGGCCACCTTGTCGGAACCGTGCTTCTTGACGAGGTCATCGAGACGCTCCTTGCGGCGGCCGACGGCGATGACGAAGACACCACTGTTAATCATGCGCTCGGCGAGCGCAAGGCCGATGCCGGAGGTGGCGCCGGTGATAAGGACGGTCTTATATGGGAATGGCATTGTGATGATGGTGCAGTGAGTGAGGGTTGATGATGTAAGTTGAGCTTCAAAGAAACAGTTGGGGAAGACATTGGGTAAATATCATGTCGAGCATAGCGGCAGTTCAAATGTGTATTAACTCCTAAGTCCGAGCATGTGGGGTCCGGTTCGGCAGTGGTATCCGGTCCGTTAGCCTGTGGGGCTGGGTGACCTCACGACTCTCTGATGATTACAGATCGTTATAAAGCCAAAATGCTGAAACCGCCTCTCATACAACCCTGTGTCCTTCCTTGTGGTGTTGTTGCAATTTCCGAGGGTGCGACAATGATGTGGTTGGTGGGACCAGCTCAGTCATGCACTGGCTCGACTGACTGGGTAAACTTAACGCCGAAGGGATGGAAAGACACTAACAACCTCTGTCGGCGTTATTCCAGATGCACCACCCTCTTCACTGGCTTCACCTTCTCAAACTCAACATCACTCTTCACCGTAACAAACGTTCTCCTCTCTGCCACCTCTCCCCTTCCATCCTGGCTTTGGACCCAATCCAGCACAATCATGTACACCGTATCCTTCACAAACTTCCCCTCCTGTGTGTGCCTCAATCTTTCCACAACCAGACCCTCATACTCCCCCGTCTTCAGCGTATATGGATGAGGAAAGTTCCTCTCCGAGACGATGCCAAACGGTTGCTCATCCTCCTTGTCTGGCTTCGTAAGGAAGGCTTCACTAAACGGCTCCGTGCGGATGTAGAACTTGCAAACGTAGCCGTTCACGGTAAGTCTTTTGCCTTCGCAGCCGATGAACCCAGGAACCATATCGCTCGTCACCTCCCTCCCTCCCCGGCAACTTCCAGCCGCCACAAGCGAACCATCTTGCAAAGAGGTCTGTCCGAAGGTTACATGCCCCTCCCAGCCGCACCAACTCCACGACGGGAAGTCCTCTCGCCTTTGGGGCCGGGCAATGTCCCACGGCGGGGAGTCCTTCTGAAGCCTCTTGGGCTCGGGAAACGCCCAATCGTGGGACCAGCCTAGGGTGAGAGGCAGTTCGCGCAGGGGAAGACCCCATTCAAATCCGGAGGGGAAGAGTCGGCGCTGGAGAGCGGAGAGCAAACCGAGGCAGGCGTTGAGGGAGTCTGAAGACCGGGACATTTGACGGCGGGTGTAGTCCATTATGAGGCCGGTGTAGAGAAGGATGCGTTGTGGGTTTGTCACGGAGATCTAACGGGTCCATATGTTAGCTGGGAAGCGGCGAAAAGGGGAACGACAAGGGGGAACTGACGTTGGTGTCAGTGAGGTTAAACCCATTCATCAACTGCCTAAAGGAATCCATTGGTCTGTTCGACAAGTGGCCATAGCAGCTCGGATCATAGGCGTCTGGGGCTCCGAAGCGCTGGCACGAGATCCCAAGCTGTTTGCCTGAGAAGAAGAGGGACCGCTTGGAGAGCATGCCTTCCTGGAAGGTCCAGGCGCGGGTGTCCCATGCGGAAGCAGCCATTTCGTCTTCGACTACAGCGGGGATGGTGAACAGCTTGCGGTCGTTAATGGTCTCTTGAAGCTGCATCTCCCGGGGGCGGGTGACTCCGCAAAGGCCAGCGTTGGAGTCCTGGCCGGCGAGAGCGATGAGGGTTACGGTGGCACATTGGTAGATGAGGTCCATCATGGCGAGCTGTTGAGTCTTCTCGGCTTGCTCTTGGACGGAAAGTGTTTTCCAGGGCTTTTGGTTGACGCAGAGGGCGTCGACCTGGAGGGATTGTCAGTTCGACGTCTGCAGATAACTTGGCTCAAGGTACGTACCCAGAGATACTGTTTCCCAAGCTTTTTGGTGACAGTAATCGAGTCCTCAATAGTCTGCGGCAGAGTCTGCTTCTCCAAAGCACCCTCCTCCGCCATGATTCCGCCCCAGGTATAGCTAAGAGCGACATACTCGCACCCCTCCGGATAAGGCACTACCTTGCGCTCAAGGACATCGATCATCTTTGTGGTGAACAACTCCTTGGGCCTTGTGGAGATGCAGTATTCCTTGTGATTCTTCCAACACACATCAAGACCATTCTTCGCAAACTCAAAGTCAACATACGGCTCAATCAAACGCCCATTATACTCATGCCGGTCAGGGAACGTATCGTCAGTAGCCAAACAGATAGCCGGGCCTGTCATCTCGGGGCTGCGGACCCCTGGCTCGTCATCCGAGAAGAGCATGGGCACCCGAATTCCATGGACAATGTGACTGAGGTGGCGTAACCCCAAGAAGATTGCACTTTGGGCCCTGGTCTTCTCGGGGAGGTACTCCCAGCCGGTATGTCGGACATAGGCACGGTAGGGGGTGAGTCTCATGCCTTTGGTGTCGGGACGAATTCCTTTGGTGGGCATGATGCGGTAGATGAGACGACAGAAGGGACAGGAGGCGGATAAGGTGAGCGATCCGAGTTCACCCAAGTCGAGTTCGTAGGCCTTCAGGCGGAGGAAGTAGTCCCGGAATCCATCGTCGTCTTCGGGAAGGAGGCCAGAGGGGAGAGGCTCTGCAAGCTCGAACGCTCTGAGAGGATTGTAGTCGGTGCATCGTTTACAGAGCGAGCTGGGCGTGTCTTGAAGCTGCTTCAACAGTCTCTCATCTGAGGATGGTAGAGGGGAAAGCTCGTTGAACTGGTCTTCTGGCCCCAAGAAGTCCGCTTGTTTGGTTTCAGCTTGGGACTTCCTGACCAGGGGACAGGCCGCTGAGGCCGGCTCGAGCTCTCGGCAAAATATGCACAACCTGAAGTCCTGGGAAGCCATTGAAGGTCAGTTGCGTTGGTTCGTGTAAGCAATGAGGGTGAAGAGGGTGCAGGCTTACCAGTCCTTAAGAATTTCGTTGTTCTGACTAGGAAAAGGAGCGAGGGAGGGTCTGACTTTCAGCTGTGATGTCATGCTAGCCTATAACTGGCTGCCCAATATCTTGACTCCATCTCGGCTGATGCATTGCTGCCTGGATGCTTATGGCGGCTGACGATCTGTCTCAGTACGAGCCTTGAGCATCACTTGGGGAAGTCGGAAAGTGGTCGTCAAAGACTCAAAGGGGAAAGAGACAGGCATGAATTCCATTATATCCTTTGCAATGTGGGGAGAAATGTCTGTGTTAGTAATCTCTGCCGTTGAAGCTGGTGTCAGGTGGGGATGCGCTAACACGCACGTAGTGCCAGCGAGAAGAAGGCGCTGTAGGCTGGAGAATACAGGGCATTGGATCGTAGCGCACATTGACAGGATGGCTGCGCCAAACATGGAATCGACGTGATCGATTTCATTCTCCCCCAACTCATCGAAACGTTGTGACACGACGCGTGGGACTATCGGAATGGAAGCCAAGTAGAAGTTTGGATGAAGTCAAAGTTCGGACGAGACAAAGCCGGGCAACTTGCCGGAATTGGGACCGGCACGGCTCAATGCGGGTCGCACCATCCCGCATTCTGAGCCGGCACTTGATGGCGTCATTGAGTCCGATCTTACCCCTCGTCAAAACCATAATATCAACAGCTTCACCACCTTCGATTCCTCGATTCTCCTCGCAATTTGAGACCTCTCTTGTTCCCTTTGTGCTACTAATCCACCGGTGAGTCAATTTGCACATTTGTCAGCTCGGAGACAAGCGGGGTTAAACCACTAACTCCTCCAACTCTTCCCCACGCAACCCCTCACGCGGGGTGTCTCCATGTCAACAAACACCATATAAACATCGCCATCGCTCCCCAAAACCATTGCCTTCTAGATCAAGCATCTAACTACACCGAGCCAACCCAGATACCCCCAAACCAACCGCCAACATGCCTCTCATCGCCCAAAACCCCAAGCCGCGCGTGATCCTAGGTCTCATGACCTTCGGCACCGACACCGAGACAGGCGCGCGCGTCACCACCGTCCCCGAGTTCGGCAAGGTTCTCGACCTCTTCCAGTCGCGGGGTTACAACGAAGTCGACACGGCACGCATGTACATCGGCGGGAAGCAGGAAGCCTTCACACGCGAGGCCGGGTGGAAGGACCGCGGCTTGACGCTGGCTACCAAAGTCATTTATCCCACCAACGGAGGAGATAACACGCGGAAGAAGGTGCTCGAGAGCGCCGAGATTAGTTTGAAGGAGTTGGGGACGGAGTGTGTTGATATTTTGTATTTGCATGCTGCTGTGAGTACTATTCTTCTTCTTTCTTTCCTTTCCCTCTTTTGCGAAACAGAAAGAGGTTGGCTGACAGTGACCCAAAAAAAACCAGGACCGCAAAACCCCCTTCGCCGAAACCCTCTCGGCCATCGACGCCCTCCACAAAGCCGGCAAGTTCGTCCGCTTCGGCATCTCCAACTTCACCTCGTTCGAAGTCGCCGAGATCGTCATGACGTGCAAGTACAACAACTGGGTCCTGCCCACCATCTACCAAGGCATGTACAACGCCATCACCCGCTCTCTCGAAACCGAGCTCGTCCTCGCCTGCAGGCGCTACGGCCTCGACATCGTCGTCTACAACCCCCTCGCCGGTGGTTTGTTTTCCGGCAAAATCAAGTCCCATGACATCGTCCCCGAGTCCGGCCGCTTCTCGGACGTAAACAAGATGGGCGCCATGTACCGCGGCAGGTACTTCAAGGAGTCGACGTTCCGCGCGCTGCAGGTGGTCGAGCAGGCGGTGGAGAAGGCTGGACTCACAATGATTGAGACGGCGTTGCGGTGGGTGGTACATCATAGCGCCTTGAAGATTAAGGGTGGGAATGATGGGGTGATTATTGGTGTCAGCAGCATCGATCAGTTGGATAGCAATTTGACGGATCTGGAGAAGGGACCACTCCCCGAAGAGGTGGTGCAGGCGCTGGATGAGGCGTGGAGGATTACCAAGGTCGATACGGTCAATTATTGGCATGGAACGGTGGAGTATGGGTATGATGTGAGGGAGGCTCTCTTTGGGAAGGGTGCGAAATAGGATGAGGAAAGGGGGTGGAAGCTGTATGTAGTGCGGTAATGAAGTCATGAATGGGATGAACCTATGTTTAACGGTCATGTTAAGTATTCATCCTTAACCTCGATGTGAATGCTTGTGACAACCTGAACATAAGAACAAGCCTGGAAGAACTTGACTTTACTCGGTCGATATGGCCAGGGGTATTGTCAAAGACGGGTTCGTCCTATCATCCCATCGATGTATTAGTAGAAACGTAGTCCCGCTGACCCGCCCCGCCCCGAGTATCCGGCCCCCCGCCCGTACCGTGTCCGTGCGCCGCGCCGAGATTCGAGAAAGGCGGGTCGGCTCCGCAATTCAGAGGGGGCGCAGCCGCTTCCAGAAGTTCAGCTGGGCCAGCATCCCCGGGCCGCCCGCAAATTTGGGCACTCGTATTCCAGAAGGCCGTGAACCCGAACGGTGTTTTCGTTCTCCACATGTCCCCGTAATCTCCGTCGATGTTCTGGATTCTGGACTTGTGCGCTCCATGCATGCTCCATCGTGTCGGAACATCCGATGTTTTGTATCTTCACCTGCTGCCCTGACTTGGCAGGTATGTATCGATGGATATCGAACGTTGGACTCTCTGAACTCCATGCTCTGCAGTGTGGCTTTTTAAATACTTGAAGAAGCTGATAGACTACCGTGACTGCGGTCACTGCAACACCGAAACCTACAAAGTCAGCCAGCCAGGCGATCGCCGGTAACACAGGGGCAGTATCCGCCCTGAGCGCGATGATGTACTTCGCGATCACGGAGATCTGCAGTGATATAAATAGAGCCAGGGCCAGGGCGAGACTGAGAACGTTCGGGCGGGATAAACGGCGACGGTAGTTACGGGAATGTTTGGGTCATGCTAATTAGACCGATGTCCCGGGWCCCGGGWCCCGGGTCCCGGGTCCCGGGTCCCGGCGTCGGGGAGAATGGAAACGAACGGCGGGAAACGGGGAACAAATACATACTGTACATATCATGTCGGGTTTTGACGTTTGGGATATTGGGGAAACGACCATACAACCATGCCAGCGAAAGCGCAACCCTGTTTGTTGTTGACGGCTTGACGCCGGGGAGATCGGGGATGGCATCGGCCGGCGTCTCGAAGACCTATCACGTATTCCCTTCTCCTTGCGGAATATGTAGGTAGACCATCGTCGCGCAGGGCAGAAGTGATCATGAACATCGCCAAAATCGCCAAAATCGTCAGTGGTTAATGGTTATCTCAACTGCCGGGCCGGAAGTCTTTCGGGCTTCTCACAGAAGCAAAATGCTAAGCGCCGTTGGGATCACCTGCATTTCCGGCGGGTGGAAAATAGACGCCAAGAAGTGAAAATGCAGGTGCGTGAGTTGACTTGCATGCAGGGTTTCTCTGCAGGACTTCTTTTCGGCGGTTGTGATTGCGCTTTTCGGTTGGAGATCGACGATTGGTTTTTTTCTTCTTTTCTTCCTCGTCGATGTCTTCTGTTGTGGCATCCAGGAAAGCTTGCTAGAATCCATGAATTCACAGCCATGTCAAGCTGGAATGTCCCTGCCGAAGATGTTCTGGACTGCTGAATGATGGCGTCGATTCACCAAAAACTCCCCGAATCATTAGAAATTCAGGAGACGTTCACCTTGGCAGCCTCACAACGAAAGTTGAACCTATGGATATTTGCCAGGTACACTAGTTCTTGCGGACGATGTTTTGCCCTAAGGTCTGGCAAGGTTCTGGCGATGTTTCACATTACCTCCATCTTTCCCTTCGCTTGCCCTCTCATCCCATGCTTTCCCCGGAGGACGCCCACCGAAGGAGGCGGCTGTGTAACCACTCACCATTTCGAAACATGTTGCCATCCACGACATCCACACCTACGACGTACTGTACCCCGGACTTTTTTTTTTCGCCTCTGTTTGTACTGTGAATGGTTACCGGAGAGCTGGTCTCCGGGCCCGCGGATCAGGACCAAGCAGGTCCGCCCGGAGGATGGGGGCCCGCTGGATCCAGATCCGCTTGTGTGTGAGAAGAAAGCGGGACGATAGGATGACAAGCATCTCGGCTGTTGAAAGTTCTTTTGCTAGTGTGGTACAGTAGTACAGTCCAATATTGGTTTGTTTGTCAGTTCGAGACCTTGGCTCAACTCCCCTAGGCCTTTTTACATTTAATTGATTCGTTTCGTTCTATGATCAAAGCATAATCTCACCTTGAATATGCCTTATCGAATCTTATTAATGCCTTTTCGATCGTACTTAGCCATTCAAATTGTCCTTATAAGATTTAAGACAATTCGGAATGGATATCGTCCAATATACCAGGAATACCAAGCTAACAAACAAACCAGCATTGGGCTGTACGGAGTTAAGATGTTTCGCTTGAGGCAACGGTCGGCTGAGATGAGACATGGAGTCACTGGAGACCAGGGAGCGGAGCAAGACATTGTGAACTTCCACTTGAATGCCTGGGCTGAAGAGAAATGACGATGGTCCCGATGTGGGGGGAGGGGGACTGACTTGAACGGCGTTCGTTGTTGCACTGCACCGCCGCTGTCGCAAGTGAACGCAACGCGCTGCACCGTCTCAACCGACTGCGCCAGAATGCATGTTTGTGGTTTGGTAAACCACGTGGATGGTCGTTCCAGTTCCAGCTGGGTGGTTCGGTGGGAGAAGAGAGAATGTGTGTTTGTTTTCATTGTACTCGCCGTTCTCAGAGCATAGAAAGCCAACCGTGCATCAACGGTGGTGCCTTTGAGTCAACGTGCAGCCAGGAACAGGGGCCATCGGAGTGGTGTGTGTGTGTGGTCTTGTGGTCGTTTCTTCAGCCCTGCCAAAGTATATTCTAAAAGCTTCCTTTTTGGCAACGTTGTGTCTCGCCCGTCTTTGTGTGTGGTGATTGGTGTGATGAGCAACAAGGGAGCACAAGTGTTATCGACAGGGAACCTCTTTTACTTCAACATGTCTCTTGCAGATTCCTGAATCCAACCGAGTACGATATTCCCAAAGAGGATATCCAAGTGTTGAGCATCTGACGGTTGGGTTCCAATGAGAATGCTCGGCCAGCTGGAAGGGATCTGATGCCGAATTCGTCGCATTTTTGCCATGTTTTTTTTTTATTTTTTTACCGAGAAGAACAGGACTTTGTAACGTGACGACCCAGGATTGGAGCGGGAAGTGCCTGAACAAAGGAATCGAGGTCGAGATAGGCTTCCAGTTAGGTATATTTCGTCCGATTCTTTTGGATATTGACAACTTGGCCTGGATCCGATGATGGATTGATGCCAGGACGGCAAGTTCCAGACAAGGGGTTCGTGTTTCGACTCACTGGTGCGGGACCACTTCAATGTTATGGTTCTGCGTTCTGTTTGGATAATTTGCCAGATCCAACATGTGATTGGCCCGGTTGAGTGAGCTGTCTTTTGGTGATGCATGCCCGCTGTAGCCGCCAGTTACAGGCAGGATTAACAGCGGACCTCGTATGCCTAACACCAACCTGGTATTTCTTCCGGCATTCTCTGTTAACGCCAAAGGATCACGAGATGGTGACTGCAGTCTTGCTCCTCAGCGGACACTTGGCTCATCTCGCATCGAGTGGTAATTGCGCCATGCTATTGGCTGACCAAAGGCTCATTCACCCTCTTCAGGCTTTTGGCTTTCGCTCAATCATCGCTGGCTGCTATCCGCTAACCCTTGTGACATGCCCACTTCCCCTGCTGCATTTGACCAATTGGCTCCTGCTGCTCTCGCTAACCCTCTTTTTGACTCCACCTCTGTCCGCCCCGCCCGGATTGCGCCGCCAGCACGCGTTCGGTTCAGGATTTCTCCCTTGCTCCTGCACGCTCGTCTCTCATTCTGGCTCGTGATCCCGGCTTTTCGCTCTCCTGCCTTGTCCACTGCACACAGCGCATCGGGGCATTCAATCACCCAGCAGGGCATCACGTTGGGGAACAGTGGACAGACCAGTACCTGTCCGCCCGACAGCCAGGTCAACTGCACTCTCGACCGCAGACTTCCTGTTTGACTTCACACTTGTCCCGGCTCTTTCCAGTCTTCAGACACATTCACCTTTTCTCTCTTTTTTCCTCTTTTGCCATCGCCATCTAGATCGCCCTTCCTTTCCTAGCCTCGTCCGGCAACAACCCCCTTCCTCTTTCATCTTCCTCTCCATTCGTGCAAGACGTCGGTCGTCGTCGCTGTTTGTCGTCGTTGTCAAGTTGTCCATTCTCCATTCTCAGTTGTTCTCTCTACTAGTGTGGCACCGTCGTCTTCCTCGTTGATTGAAAAAAATTGACAAGACCATCTCCACCGAGACGTCCCCAACTCAACGCGCCTTCGTCGCTTCGGCTTTCTCTCTCGATACCCTCCTCGACCACGCACACCACACCACACACCCACTAGACCGCACACAACTGCAGAAATCTCCCAAAATCCAAAATCCAAACAAACCCCTAGCTGGGCAAAAGGAAAAAAACGGATCGATCGCATCAACAACAAACAGCAAAAAGGTTATTCCTTTTAATCCTTGTATTCTACTTCGGCTGCACACGCTATTTGTTATCACCATCCGATTTTTATCTCGCGCGTTTTCCGTCTCGTCGACCTCGGCCTCGATTGGTTTTTACTCGACAACACCCAACGCACCGCAACGCATTCGCACACGAACACCCGACGTTCACACAATAATCTCTGGCAGCAACATTTATCAAAGGCAATTGATTGTCCTTGATTCGGAAAGAGCAGTATACTAGGGTCATCGTGGAGACGTGATCGCCCCGGATACAGCAACTACACACACGGTCAGCTGCTGCTGCTTCTGCCACACACTTTGAGAGTGGAAGGAAAAAGGATCATCAGTCCTGTTCATTGTTGTTCAACACGCTCCCGTCCCTTTGGAACAAGTGGAAAAGATAGCTCTGGCCAGCTCTGTCCTGTCCCTTTGTCTGTCTCCATTCCGAGAAACAAAGGTTTGACTTCTCCACGCGTCGTCGCTCCCCCGCTAGAGGTACTAAACCCGACAGCCACACCACTGCCTGCCAGCCAAGCATCCACTGCCGCTAGCAGCTCTTCAGGTTGTTGTCTCCTGACCCGGTCCAGTCCAGGCTTGCACACGCTGTCTTCGGTCTCAACCGAACCGACTCTGCCTGACCACCGCACTTACTGCACCTTTTCAAGGTTCGCACCGGTTCGACCAAATTCGCCACCTCACTCCTCTTCTCGACAAGTCATCAATAACAACACCCCACCGTCCTTCTTTCCCATCCACCATCCCACCGAACGCGCGAGGTCTTTTTACCTTCTCTCTCCGCCGACCGACGACCGTCTTCTACTCGCAACAGTCGACCCTCGACCGCTTCTTTCCCTCTTCTGTTCGTCGCTCCGGCTTTTGAACACTCTGTCCGCTCATTCGGCTTCCATCACTAGCAGCACAATCTTTCGACCTCCGTCTTTCGACAATCTCTTAATTGGAACATTCCCAATCATCATCAGCTGTTTTTATACACCAACCACCATTGCATTATCTTCGGTTTGGGGTCCTGGTACAGGCTTCTTCGATTTCACATCGTTTCCGCATTCTTCGAGAGAAAATAGAGCGGTCGCAACATCAGAGCGTTTGATCACGTTCTTGCAGCAACCGGTATATTCTTCCTAATATCCATCCATCATCATCAAAAATGGCGCACATGCAGTACAACCAGCAGGCCATGCCCTCTGGTCTGGCCTCAAGGAGAGGCGGCCAGAACATCAAGCCCCTCTCTTTCGACTTCAAGTCCATCCCCGAGAACGACACCGGCATTCCTACGCCGCGCACCAGCCGCTCTCACCTTCTGGCGGGTTTGAGAACCGCCCCCAAGTCGGCTACCGCTACCAGCTTCTCGGTTGGAAACGGTCCCGCCTCGCCCACTGTCAACCCTCACGGCCGGAACAGCCGCAACAACTCAATTACTCCCGGCATGTATGACGGCGCCAGCTACCTGAACGGACCTAAGACGTCCATGCCGACCTATGGCGGTATGCACCAGGCTCAACAGCAGGCCATGCAACAGCAGGCCATGTACAACGCCGAGGTGGCCGCTTATCAACAGCAGCAGCAGTACACGACCGACCAGATCATGGTCCCGCAGCAGCTTTCGATGGATGACTCGGTGCAGGCAGAGCTTGATCCCAACGTGCACGCTCAACTCATGTACACTAATCACGTTCTGGCTCAGCGTCAGCAGCAGTTGCAACAGCAGCTGCAGGCCCTGCAGGCGGCTGCTCAGCAGCTCCAGTCCCAGGGTTACCGTATGCAGGGACAGGCCCCGGCCTCGCAGCACAGCCACCAGTCAGCTGTTTACCAGCAACAGATGCAGCAACAAGTCCAGCAGCAGGTGGAGCAACTCCAACAGCAGCGTCTCCAGCAACAGTATTTGGCCCTCCAACAGGCTCGTGCTCAGCAAGCTGCCCAGATCCAGCACCTCCAGCAGCTCCAGGCCTTGATGACCCCGACTGCTACTCAGCAGCAGAGCGCTTACTCCCTCTACGAACCTACCACTGGCCAGCAGACGCTCTACGAGGCCACCAACCAGCTCGCTAACCAGACTGCTCAGCTTAACCTCAACAGCTACGGTGGTGTCCAGCAGCCGGCTGTCGGCACTCCCCGCTTGCAGGTATCCCCTCCTCCCCCGGCCGAGGCTAGCAAGTCGAACTCGCGGAACTCCTCGCCTCCTCGCCGCTTCGAGTCGCCCGTCGAGACTGCTGTCAACCCCTTGCCTCCCCCGAGCGCCAACGCCTTCCGTCGTGGTCATAAGAAGACCATCTCGACTGCGAACGGCAACAAGAACCAGCTGTCCATCTCGACCAACGAGGAGCTTCCCAAGACTGCCGGTCCCAAGACGTCCACCTTCCCGATGACCCCTATGACCGCGGGTTACGGGCCCGGTCAGGCTCGTGCTGGCGAGCACCCCGTCCGTCAGCCGCGCAACCCGCCCTCGCTGGATGAGCTCAAGTCCAAGCCGACCTCCAAGCACGAGGGTAGCAAGAACTTTGTTGCTCGCACTCGCCGCTCGGCGATCCACAACCTTGTGCGTGCCGGTCTGGAAAGGCGCAAGGAGGCCCGCTCCTCTGGAAGTATTAGTCCTATTTCCGAGAGCGCTGACGAGCTGGTGGAGACACCTTTGACGGACAACGACAGCGACTCGGGCCGTAGCGGATCCGGTATCCTGCTCGACCACGACGATGCCGAGTGCAGCCTGCCTAGCTCGCGCACTAGCACTGGCAGCTGGGGCGCCATCGGTTCAGATCGCCCAAGCTCGCGCCAGAAGACCAACCGCACGAGCGTAGATAGCACCAACTGCTCGGATAACGAGACGGCCAGCCGTGACTCTGGCAGCTTTGCGAGTCTGTTGAAGAACAGCAATCGCGGCGCCAAGACGGAGGCCGTTGACGGTCAGCAGCGCAAGGCGAGGCTTGTATTGACTGCTCAGAAGCGCAGCATTGGTGCTTAAGAGTGTTGCTGGCACACAAGGAAAGCTTTGAATGGGGCTTTTGCCGGTTTGGTGTCTTGAAGGGATGGGTTGGCGCTTACAGGATACAATGTTATGCTAATCACGATTATGCCCCGATGTCTTCAGTTTTTCTTCTACTCTCATTCATGACACGTCCCCAACTGACATGTCTGCTGGGCAAGGTTGCTGTGCCACCTTGTCTCGGGCTTTTTGGTGTCCGCTCAACGGACAAAAAAACGGAAAACTGGACAGGATGAAGAACATGGCTTGGTGACGCTCTTACTTTTTCTTGGTTTGCTTCACCACGACTGTGTCTTGTGTTATGCATTTTTTGGGAATTGGAATCTTGTTCTGACATTTACGCTTTTTACGCTTTCACATTCTGTATGGTTTTGGTTCTCCGGTTCTTTACGCTTCTTCGTTGTTCGAATTGGGGAGGGGTCTTTGGGGGTTTCTGTGTCACTTGCAAATGGTGGCAAAGGTGCAACTTTCTTGGAGAGACAAGGCTTGAGAGTTGAGACTTGCCGGACATATATACGCAAATCCAAACATGTGTCTACCAATGCTATGGTTCCCATGCTCTACTTGGCGTGCTTAGTGACTTTGTGAGGATGAGATGGTCTTGGCGTGTTGTATCAGTCCTTTCACGCACGTATTCACGAAACGCTAAGTGTCATTTTCGCAGAGTTGGGTTGGGAGGCAGTCGTGACTTCGGTTAGTGACGTGATAAGGGATCGACTCCTTCCTCCTCACAAGAGCTTTGCAACCAAACGAAAACTCTTCACTTCGATCAATATTTTCCATCTCTTTTGGTGCCCCGGTTTCCGGATTCCTTCTGCCGACAGGCCATCAAAACCAATCACATCTTCTGTCATCAAAGTCGCCTTCCACCTTACGTCAACATTCCGTCAATACCTCAGTCGTTTCTTCTGGTCATCATCCGGGATTTCGGCCATTAGTGCTCTGGATGGGTCTGTAGCCCAAGGCTGTAAGCCGCCATTTCTTCTTCCCGTCTTCTTCCCTCCCGTTTATATTGTCGAATCATGTTTTTGTCGTGTTATCCTCCGCTACAGTTGCTAACTGCCATCTTCCACCTTTACCTGATCTTCAGTTGTTGCCGCCGTCGTTATCGAACGATACGTTCAACTTCAACGCCATGCCGTTTTTCAACCAGTTCACTCGTTTTCTACGGAATCGGTTAGTATCCACTCGACCAATCCCGACGCCCTATTGCTCCTGCCATGGAACTGACCAAGTCCCTACCCTAGGTAGTACAGTCTGCCCCCTCCTGATGGTTTCTCTCGTTGGAACGATCTTTCAGGGACAGATGATAAAAAAGGTGTTGTGCTATTGTGGACGGACGGCACTGAGGTGGTCTATAGACTATTTCGCCCTTGCTCGCGCAATAGTTCTCGTCCCATGTCCCCCTTGATCGGGCCACTGGCTAGCTAGCCTTTTGTTTATATTGTGGACCAACAGGAGAATTCGTAGGGGCAGCAAGGAAACGCGGGCATGTCCGCTACGACGGCTACGCCTATGTTGAAAGAGATTATAATTATTTAATGGAGGAACTAGCCTACCTAGGTATGATTCTCGTTATAGGAAAGGATATTAAGTGACCGGGAGCTGGGGTGCTGCAGTATGTTGCTGTGAAGAAGATTGGACGTCTTGAAGGATGAGGTTGGTGGCTTTGATGTGCTTCTTGCTTCTTCGTTACGTCTTCGTTTTTTCGGTCCAGTTCTTCGAGGCACCTACTCATACGTTAAGTTTAAGTTTAAGTCCAACTTTAAAAGTTTCGAAGAGGAGGAATAAGCGGGCAGGGGTGGCTGAAATGCCCGGTTCATTAGTAGATCATGTTTTAGGGGTTCGACGGCCGCTCTTTAGGTCCTTTCCAAGGTCAGGTCAGGTCTCATCGATGCTTTGCTTCCGTCTTGTCTCTGTCTGTGTTTCCCTGTGCATGAGTCCCATCGCCTCAAGATTTCGCGCCGGAATCGGGGGTGCGGTACCTCTAGGCTGAGAGGCAGTCGCGAGTTGCGTTGGGGTTAGTGATGCGATCTTTCATCGCTCCTTCCGTCTTGTCTGAATGTTTGTCTGAGTGTTCCCGTCCTTGTGCGGTCATCGCGCCAACATTTCGCAGTCGCGAGTTCAGTTGCGTCAGTGACGCAATGAGGAATCGCTCCTTCCTTTTCACAAGAAG
This sequence comes from Neurospora sp. FGSC 26628, assembly GCA_009805345.1. Classification (NCBI taxonomy): domain Eukaryota; kingdom Fungi; phylum Ascomycota; class Sordariomycetes; order Sordariales; family Sordariaceae; genus Neurospora; species Neurospora sp. FGSC 26628. The sequence continues at coordinate 44,107 of RAOO01000113.1, forward strand.
CTTCGCGACCCAAAGCAAACGAAATCTTTCACTGCAATCGAAACCCGGGCCGTTCTTTTGGAAGGCCGTGCCCTGGCCGCCCCCATGGACTGACACAGGCGCCCTTCCAGCATTTCTCCGCTGCCTTCTGTTGGTTGTTTTTGTTCTCCCGTCCTCCTCTTCTCTCTTCCATCGTTGCACCACCCACCCTCCGTGCTTTGAACTCGATCGGAAGCAGAGCAGTACACCATCCTCCGTGCTCTGAACTCGATCGGAAGCAGAGCAGTATATGTTGGGCCGCCGCCACCTGGTAAGGTTGGCTGGCACTTGGCCCACTTTCACTTCCAGACCACACCAGTATTTTGTCCTTGTTTCTTTCTCTTCCCGTAGCGCTTTCTTTCGTCATCAACCACAATATTATCAGCTTCCCACAGTATAACTGTGCAAGCTGTGGTAAACGGTCCGTCCTTCTCCTTCATTCAACAATCAATATCGCATCAGTTTTCCCCCTCGCGTCCTGTGCTACTTACAGATGCTAACTGCCTTCTACTAGTTGCAGTCGCCGTCACCGACCCATTCAGCTCCACCCTCCGTGCTTTGAACTCGATCGCAAGCAGAGCAGTATAACTGTGCGAGCTGCGGTAAACGGTCCGTCCTTCTCCTCCATTCAACATTGCATCAGATTTCCCCCTCTCGCCCTGTGCTACAGATGCTAACTGCCTTCTACTAGTTGCAGTTGCCGTCGTCATCGATCCCTTCACCTCTACAACGATAGAGCAAGCCTCCAAACGCGCATACGCTGCCCCGGCCCCCGCTCTCCGACAACATAGATGGTTACTTGCTTGCCTTGGGAAGTCGTTCGTATCCAAACCCGACACGTATCGGCTCTGGCGACTGACCAAATCACTACAGGCTTCCTCCTCGAAATGGCCGTGGTGGCTTCCCTGGTTGTTCCTATGTATCAGACGACCCTAGTTGGCGCGCAAGCCGTCATCTTCGTCGGGCTCCTGGTTTCCTTTTTTCTTTCAGTGTGGGACCTTTTCCTCACACTATGGGAGCAGTCAGGTGAGCATTCACGGACTGAGACCTTAACATGCCACTTGAACTGACGGGGACTTTTGCTGTAGAGCGCAAGCGCAATGATTCGGTCAAGAAACAAGCTCCGGTGAAGGGGAAGAGTGCTAAGATACGTGATGATGACCTCCGGGCTGCCTTAGATGACCTGGAGAAGGCGACCAAGTATCTTCAAGCCGCGACGAAGAATCTCGAGGAACTAGAGAGAAGCGCCGCTGCTCTTCTTGTCGCTCTTGAGAAGCAACGAGCTTGATATTCACGTCACGACTCACGAGGGGCGAACAACTGGCGGGGAACTGGGCTGCAGTATGGAGTTGTGAAGAAGACTAGGCGTTTTGCGATGATGTCAAAAGGGGAATGTGTGAGGAGACCACAAGAGGGGAGGTTGTCGTGAACGTGTCGTGTCGTGTCGTACGGTTCGATATCATCCATCCGCAGGGTTGTGTCGAGGGATGAGGAGTTTGGGTCAATAAGATGGACGCTTAGCACTGGCGCTCCCTAGTATCGTTACTATCGGTTAGTGCACTAATACCAACACAAACTACACAGCCCCCGCCCTGCCATGAGCCCATGAGCAATCTCGGTCGAACCCGGGCTGCCGTGCTGCCTGGCTCCCTGACATCCCAAGAGACAAACCGGCATTGCAATTTGCGGATGGACATGGACTCCCCGGTAGTGATTGTCCGATTTGCACGGGTGTGGCGCTCCTAGGCGAAGCTGAAACGTTCGCTTGGTATCTGCAAATTCCCAATGACGGACTTTGCGAATTTGCGGTCGCAATTTGGCTGCCGAAAACCGACCAACCATGGTCAAGTACGTATTTACTACGTCTGTCTCTGCGCTGGAGACTTGGGCTGAGCTGGGGCTCGGCAGGTGAGGTGGCTTGCTGCTACGTAGAGACTAGGGACAAACGACCGGAGATTGGTGTTGGACTATTGGCGAGAACCTCATTACGTTGATCGCGAAAACCGTTGAACTGCCACGACTGATAGAGTGGAGGTGAGCTGGTGAGGGAGCCGAACATATGGAGATGAAGTCGAGGTGGAGGTGGGTGTTTGTTGTTGTTGATATATCAACACGCTGTTGACTCTTTGCTGTATTTGCGCTGCTGTCGTCTCTGTCTTTATCATCATCTCCTTTCATCTCTTTATCAGACGCCAAAGTCAACCGAGCTGTGTTTAACTCTCTGCTCATTGCTAGAACAGCTTGAGCCTTCAACCATTCCTCCTTCGCGTCCAATACCAAACTCTGAAACCATGATTTCCACAAGTGACCTTCACCTCCTCGGGAACCATTTTGAACAATACCCCGACTACGAAGAGCGAAACTTCAAGGCTTCCAAGAACCACCAAGAAACCGAATCCCAACCAAACCTCGGAGTCTTTCACTTCCCCATCATCAGCTTCGGTTTCGTATTTGTGCTCCTAGGCATAACATGTGAGTGCCAACGCAACCTATACCAACAACGAAGCTCAATATAACTCTGTACTAATACGGTTTCCAAGCACAGGCACACTAGCTTCCATCGGTATCTTCCACCTTCTTACCCACACCCACCACACACTACACCAGGACATGGACATTTTCCACTTGGTCTGCTCGCCTTTTGTCATTGCCAATATCATTCTCGCCCCAAAACAAATCGGTCACTGATTCGTTAATGGGGTTTGCCTTCGTCGAAGCCCTTGCAAGGAAAGACTTCTCGAGCAAATGGAGGGACGCATCGGAGTTGGATATGAAGTTGGAGGTGGAGGCGATGCCGTTTGAGAGTGTTGTGTTGGGGTTGGAGGATTGGGTGTATAATGTTGTGGGGCTTTGATGTTGAATGGGGGAAGGGTGGAGTGGAAGGTTGATTACATGGACACGGAGGCATTCTTTCGGAGTTCTTTTTTTGGGGATTCTTTCTTTGGGTGGTCTTTTTCTGCTGTTGTACATATTTGACTCTGTTTGTCATACTTTCCTCTGTTATATAGATGTTGTTTGGCGCTTGCGTTGCGTTGAGGCTCAATACGCTCTTTCCCTCTTGTGGATTCTTCATTTTTTTTCTCAGACCCACTGTAGACTGTCCACTCCTTCCTTATGTTGCCTTAAGTAAATTTTCTATCATCAACCCTCTTCTCAATTTTTCCTCTCCGTTGGCCAAACTCTTGATTCTTCCTCGTTCGTAAATGAGCACCCATCTTTGATCCAACCTTGTTCCATTTTCGCCCGCGTAGGCATCTAGTGCTTCACCCAATTAGTTACCAATCCCGGGGCGCGTTTAAACCGGTTCCAAACCAGTGCTTTCCGGCGTAGCTGGAGCCGTTCCTTGTACGACCACCACCTTTCAGTGCTGACTGTATGGCTTAACAGGTGACCACCAACTGACCATCATCCTTCCACACCCTTTTGGAAGTTCAAGTTGCATAGGTAGTAGCAGTTCCCAACCGAATGCCTGTCAAGTCCAGAACCTTATCACCCATGCTTCACCAAAACGGGTGTGGCGCTCGTGCTGGAGCTGGGCCACTGGCTTGGTTCCCAATGGCGGGCTTTGCGATCCAATCTTGTCAAAGCGGCTAACCAACCTTGGGCTGTCTGCCGCCCTGGGGTTGAGCTGGAGATTGGTGGCTTGCAGGTGCTGAACGCGAACCAACAACGTTGAAGATGGGTATTGGTGGGCAGACCTGGAACGCGAGGACCGGTGTACTGCTTAAGGGGAAGAAGCTCAAGTTTGGAAGTAGTTGTTGGTATATCTTAACCGTGTTGCCGTTTGTTCTCTGCGATTTGAGCTGACCTTCATCTCGAATCTCCGGCCGTTACCCCTTCTCAATCACACCAAAGCCCGACACTATGGGATCTCCAAACGAGCTTAACCCGCCCGGCTACAATGTCCAGCAACATCCCGACTCCGTGAAAGAAGTCTCCAAAGAGGAGACAGCAGAAGTTTGCAAAGAGCGCGCAGAATCTCAATGGCAACCGGGCTTCTTTCGAAGGTTTCCCATCATTGGGTTTGCCTCCTTGCTCTTGTGCATTGGCTGTAAGTCCACAACCGATGCAGACAACGCCACAAGATCTTCATCTAACGAACGATTCAGGCACAGGAGCAGCTATCGGTATCATCCGCATGACGCACCACGAGAAAATCGAGGACTTTTCTGGTCGCCTGAAGCCTGAAGTGCTTTTGTCCTACACCACTACCATTGCTAATTCCTTGATGGGCTTTGCCTACGCGGAAGCAGCGGTGATAGGCTTCTGGAACAACGCACTAGATACGATGCCGGTCAGTCCCCTAACTTGTTCTTCGAAGATTACGTCGAACACGACTTACAATGAAAGTAGGCCAGCAACCTTCACTACTACTGGGCAGGCTCCTCAAGTGCTATGGGGGCCATCCGGTCCATCTTCCATCGGAGGGCTGTAGTGGTTAGCTCAGGTATGCATTCCTTTTTCTGATTGCCCTCTCCCAAGTATACCAATCAATGCAGCCTCCATTTGACTTGGACAAATCGCTTACACTGCTCCAGTGTCCATTCTTGTGACGGCTTCAAGTTTGCTCCGTGGCCCTCTGATGCAAAGAGCGTCATTCGTTGAAGCCGTGCCGGACATCTACGCAGATACAAAGATCCTCCCCATTATGCCCAACATCACAGATGGCTGGGCTGGCCGGACAAACCCGGCCACTGGATCCCTTTCGCGCTTCTCACCTGGCTTTGCGGATGTGATTAGCGGCTTCCAGAACCAAAATCCGATCGAGATTGGCGATCAGACGTGTGATACTTGCACTCTGAATGCCACGGTACGGTCCTTCTATTGCTTTGTGCTCTTAAACCACACCTCAGGTCGCTAACCGTTTGGCAGGCATTCGGGTTTGCCGTGAGGAACTGCACAATCGTCAAAATCCCGTACAATCTAACGCTTGATAAAATCAAGAAGGACGCGGATCCCATCTTATATGTCTTCTCCTCGGACATAACTATTGTGAGAGATGAGGCCTTGGGTACGAGTGCCTTGTACATCAACTTAACCCGGAAACCTGAGACTGGGTTGGAAGGCAATTTGGAACGCCAGGGCTGCTTTTTGTACCCGGCAGTTGTTAACTACAGCTTGAGTCTCGACCTCGATGGGGCTCTTCAGTTCCAGTCTTTGAATTGGACAGACGACACCGTTGTTAAGCTTCTGTTAGTTACCTATGTCCTTCCTACTGCCCTCCATCCTCTTCCGCTTACAATCACTGACAAACCTCGGCCTTCCAAGGAAGCTAAATGAACTCGACATCTTTGAAATCATCAACGAAAACCTATACCAATCTGCCTCTTTTGCCAGGTACACAGGCAATCCCAGAGTCTGGACAATGCAAAGTGCAGGCCTTCTCGCCAACATCTACTTCGCCACAGACCTCGATAATTCCCTCACCGAAGAGCCAGAACACCTGGCGTTCAACGACCCAATGGACGACCTCATCAGCTCCTTCCGCGAAATCGCCTTGCGCATGTCGGTCAAGGAGGCCCAAGAGAAAAACGAAGGCAAGCTTCGCACGTCAGAGCTAGTTGTGGCGCAGAACATCTCGTACGTTAGCAATACTATAAGAGTCCAGTATACAACGGACGAAGACGCGTTGGCCCTGGCTGTGGTGATTAGCTTGATCGGGCCCGCGGCTACGCTTATCTTGTTTTGGGGGTTCTGGAGGCTGGGGAGAAAGGTGACGATGAGTCCCTTGGAGGTGATCAATGCCATGTCCGTTTCGTCGGCCACCGGTGCTCAAAACGGCACAAAGGAGGTGGCACAGATTTTTGCGGATTGCAAGAGTAATGTTGAGGGAGCAGCGGTGGCGGATTATGTGCGGAAGAAGGACACTGAAGGAAGCGGAGAGCCGAAGTTGCAGTACGGAGTTGTGGAGGAGACTGGGCGGTTAGGGATGGTGGTGGTGAATGGGGTGCTCCCGGACAGGCGGAGGGTGAGGAGGCCGATGAAGGGGGAGGTGTTATAGGAAATGGCAATGGTTTCCAATCTTAGTCTTGAGGTAAGTCCTCAGTTCCGGAAATCCATGGTTGTACTGGCTCTTCAGAGCATTTGCCAGTCCCTTATTTGCATCGAACAGGAATGGCGGAAGATTGATGGTTTCATGTTAGATGCGACGTTAACTGGCCTACTCATGATTTCACCTATTATCTGATAGCGCGCTATCACTAGAACGTGGCTTTGCTGTCTATATAGCCTGTGGGTGCACTTTCGTTTCCATACCATATTCCTCTTCACTGTACTTCTCCCCTTCACATTCTCTTTCCCACTTCTCAACTCCACCACTACTTCCCAGTTGTCCCATCACATGAGCCAGAAGTTCAAACCCGGTCCGGTGGGATTGACTAAAATTACCCCACCTTCCCCCGGATGACGGCGAACGCGAGCCCCGCACTTTCGGAGACCCCGCACGTCCCCTCCCGGACCCCGCACGCTCCGGACTCCGCACATCCCGTCAAGATTTCCGGCGCTCCGTAACACGACACAAAAAGCTGCGCGTCAACACGCAATGTCGTAATAGGGGCCACAGTCAGCAGAGGACCCCCTATTTCTGCAGCGGCGGGCCGTGTTGCTGTTTTGGAAATGGGATCGCGCGCAAAACATGTCCGACGACGACACGTCTAGGATGGTAAGGGTGTTTTCATACCTGCAGATTTTGTGTACCTGCAGATTGTGCGGCACTGATGGGTGTGTTTTCCGGGACCATGATGTCGACATGCCCGTGGCTTGTGATCTGGAGATACTGGGGGAAAAAAAGATGCTTATTTCTCCAATCTGGACAACTGGGGGATAAAGTTAGATGCCTCACCTGAGAAGTGCCAGTATACAACATTTATGGTTGCGAGACCGAGGAGTTGAAGGTAGTGACTGACGGCTTGCTGAGCCACAGTCATGCTTGGACCTCCCGTCCCGTGGCTAAACATCGATGGGTCCGTCCCAAATGCGTAACCCATCTTTTCCCGTGCTTATTTCCATGAGCGGATGTCACAATCTTGGGAAACCACTTGAGACGAGCAGAAGTTGCTGATAAGTCATCTGCGAACCGGCAAGTCGGCAACGAAGGGATGAGCAAGCGGGAGGGAAATTCAGGAACCACAATCTGCCCGTTATCATAGACATGTAGAGTGACCTGGAAACAACAAAGGTACGGAGGACAAAGGAAATCAAGAAAATATGTCTATAGTACTGGGTGATATTGCCACATGCAAATGCTTGAAGGTAGGATGCGTTGCACGCAGAACTTGCCGCGGTAGCATTGATGATACTTTAGCGGGCCGCCATGGCAACTTTTGAGATTCTGAGGATCGCGTACAGAGAAGGTGCTGAAGAGGAGGTGGCAACTTGGTGGGCATAAGTACAACTTATAAGTTCCAGGCTGAGGAGGTGGTAAGGAGCATACGTATCATCGATCCAGGGGTGGCACAACGCGATAAGGGGGCGATTAGGGGATTAGGGGGATTGGCTCTCTGTAAAGCCGGTAAGGCCGGCCGTACAGGAGTGGGTCCGGGTTGTGGCCGGGAAAAGTGGGATTTCTCGGAGAAATGTGGATCCTTCGGCGCTTCCGCCATAGGACAGGAGTCTTTTGGCTTCTTTGTACTGTAGGTACATTTGAAAATATATTGTGCTATTCAAATCTCCATACGAAATCATGTTGTTGAACATCGCTCTGTTGTGTCTTACACCACGTGTAATGCTATGGGAATTACCATGCAAACTAGGTATAAGTTACATCAGAAAACACGTGCCAATAATTGAAATATTCTTTTTGGTACAAGGATTGGGGCCTCTACAACATACCCAGGGCTGGTGCCTCCTGAGAAAATGCTTTGTGCAATGAGGATCGGTACCATGAAATTTTGGAACAACGTTTTTGGTGACACATGTTGAGAACAACACTTCCACCATTTCTTCCACTTGGGAACGACAAGATCCCGTTTTCCCGGCTTGTCGACACTGAAAAGGAACTGGATAATAGTGGATACGATTGTCTGGTGAGAAATTTTGGACAGCAGCAGGGTTGCCGATCCCTCTCGGGTTTCTGTCTCGCATCTACGAGCCCATGACGTGGGTGCGAGCTGCAAGGCGTGCTGCGTACACCTCGACAGATCTTCTAGAACCCCGAGGGGCTCGGGGATGAGTCGAAGATGGCATGATAAATGGGGAAATAGAGCAAGATGACTGAGGCACGGCCGAAGCATCATCGCAGACGGTGTCAGATAATCCTTCGTTCGAGAATCAGACGATATGGAGTCGTGGAGGCCATCGGGTTCGGGGCCGAGTTCATCGGAGAGAGCGATACTGGATCAAGTTAGCCGGAGTCACCTAGGTGAACAGTCAATGTGAGATCGGGAGGTCCGGGCCATCGCAGTTTGAGATCCGTCTCCGTCAAAGTCATTATCCTCCGGCCTCTTGGCGAGACTGAGCCGAGTGTAAATGGGTGAGAAGAACGATCTTCATTGGTGTTGAGAACGAAGATGCAAGCCGCGCGCCACTCTGTCAAGCCCTATGTTAACGTTGCACGCTAGTCTCAGGGCTGAGACAAGATGTAAGGTACTGTACCTCGTCTTTAATATGGACATGGCACAAGTCTCTCTGGTGGCCGGGGAGGTGTAAGCATTGCAGCATCGAGAGTCGACCACATCCTCGACCTTGTCGCCGCTGCAGATCGTAGAACAGCCAGAGGGATACACAACGGCTGTCAAGGCTGCAGCGCAGAATGTTGTCCCTCGTTCTAGCTCCGGGTGAAGGAGGCCACCCAGCACCGTCAAGCTAAGACATCAAGCTATCAGTGTGTGCCGTCAAGGAAGGTTGTCTCTAAGGTACCCGATCCGTTGCCAAGTGGTGAATTTTGGGGCCACAGTGGGGGTCACTAATGCAGAGGTGCATCGTGAGATCCCTGACCTTGAATTAGCAGGGGGCCGAAAAGAGGAAGGTGGAGATAGAATGATACAAGAGCCGCACCGGTATTTGGAATGAAGGATGGCCAATTGGGGCAGCGTGTGCAATCGAGAGTCGTGAAAGTGTCGGATGGCGGTGGTGAAGCATGTGAAGGAGCTGATTGTTGAGGCTGATGTGATTCGAGAACCGTCATGGAAGCCACGGCGAACATTGTCTCGGGCGTGGGGGTTGCCTTGCCCGACCTGGTCCCTGGAGTCTGATGGTCGATGGCTCCCAGCCAGATGTCGCAGAGATGCTAAACTCGGAACGTTGAGTACTCGGTCTGAGGCTCGGATCGTGGCGTTGCATGACATGGCTTCTCTAGCGGCGTGGAGGCGCAGTCCAATTGCCCACTCAACTGTCATGTCTCGGATTAACGTTGCCAGGAACGGGGCCTACAGGTACAGTCAGCAGACGAGCAGACAGAGATAGACACGGAATTGCCGTTTGCTGTGACAGTTGAGCCGTGATGTTTGGGCTGGTGTTGACTTAGCATGATAAGCACTAGACAGAGGTCTTGAACCAGCGCGTCCAGGCAGCGGGCATCTCGAAGGAGGATGGTAGCCGAAGAGGTGGAGGAGGATGTGGTATTTGTCAATGTTTCCAGCAAGACGAATGGTCAATAGGCAAATAAGATTTTCGAGGTCGCAAATGATGACAGAATCGGCGAAGGTGACGGTTGCCTGGTGGAAGTGTCGTCGAAAGAAAAGTGGAAAGAAGCACCGTCAGTCAGCCATCCCGCTGGCGTTAAGCTTAAATCAAGCTACCTTCTACATAGCCTATAGGGCCGTCAGCCGCTATAAGGTGTGCCTGGCGGTGGCTGTCGTGGGAGTAAGCACGGGGTGGATCAATGCGAACCACTGCTGACAGGCCGTTGCCGGTCTGCCAGAAGCCGCCAATAGCTTATCGTTATCTCTGACAGTTCACACAGCTCGCTTGGCGGCCCGTCAGCTTGTTTGTTGTCTGGCCCCACTACCTTACTGATCACTTGGTTTGTTCACTTTTAGAAATTCCAATTTTGATCCCTCACTCACACTTGCTTGCACCTCAGCCGACATCACCAGCAAATTCTTCGGGCCGGCGGGAATCACCAAATCGAATGTCATCATCGAAATCGGAACTCTCCCATTGTTTTACAGAGCAAACATGACGATTTCTTCTGTTCAGCTGTTCTTTTATCGAGCCCTCCAAGGTGGTGTTTACAGTGGACAATGGCGCCCAGAATAACTTCATTCAGCACCCAAACATCAACACGGCAACATGAGCCACCACCACACAACTGTTTTCTGGCAGCTCCAGCATCTTTTTCGGATCCCAAAACCAAGCGAGATGCTTCCATATTAAACTTGAACACTCAAGCGTGTCGTCTCAACTCTCAACCGGACTGGTCAATTCATGTTGCATCCCAACTGGATCTCAGTCATCCATGCAGACAAGCTCCAGGCATCTCCCCTGTCTCCTGTTCCTCGATTGTACTCTGCACTGCAACCACTCTTTGAACCCTCCCACACTTTTCAGTCTTGATAGCAGCACAAAATCCGGTTCCTTACTTTGTGTTGTACCTGACCTTCCCGTATGGGTCTGACAGGCATGCCCGACCTGCCATGTCTGTACACTACATGTATTGTCGCATGTCTATGGCTGGCCCGGGTTATCCCCATCCAGATATGTCCCAAGTGGTACAATGTGATACCAAACCAGACCTTGTGGATCATGTCTTGAGCCTCCCAATCCTTCAGACTCACCTGCTTTTCTGTCATGGCTTCTATTGTTCAAGCCACCATTACTGATGTATCGAAAGCCATTGTATCTTTACTACGTCTTTCTGGTAGCTTTGTCTGCTTTGGCGCCCGCACAACGGCGTTGGGATGGTTACCATGGAACCTTCTCTCGGTATCTCTTGGATGTCAGTCTTTGTTTACGGACTTAAACATGGTGACATAACAGAAAACCCTGATGTCGTGAACGAGCTAGTAGCTCTAGGAATCCAGTCAAGAAAAGTCCATCGATAATTCTTCTATTAGGCCGGCCAGTGGGCACCCTCTTGTATCGAGATTGACCGACGTGATAGCAAAAACAAGAACGGCAAGGCAAGGTCAGATCTTGCTCCACACGGCCTTCAACTGCGCGGGATATGCAACCCTCTCACCCTCACCCTCCCGAGATCCCCATAGCACAAGTCGGTGGTAGCGTCTAGGATGGGTAGGAGGGTAGCAAGCTCGACAACGGCTCCTTTTCTTCTGACATTCCCTTTTCAGCCTCCTCTCAGTCTTGCTCCGGTACGTACCGAAAGTTACCATGTCTATCCCAAGTTGGATCCCAATCATTTTGTTTTGTTTGGCCACCAACCGGTTACCATCAAATGAGCCATTCGACATCCTCTACAGTATCCTATGTTGGTGCCCCATGTCAACATCTGCACACAAAGATCGATAAGCGACTTGAACAATGAACATGCCTCTTTCTTGCATCTCAAGGATCCCCCCCCCATGTCGAGATACATCCTGCACTGAAAGGTACCTAGTCTATTCGGGGAATTGACACATCAAACGCTCTTCCTGGCAACATCGAGCTGATTCTTACGCAGTACACTTGAGGCTGATGGACCCCATCATGACCGGGATCCATCACAAGCGCCGCGCCGTATCCAACATCAGAGATCCCCGTTGCGGATTTCTTTCTTGGTACGCGCCTTGAGTCTCGGGCTAGATGGACAAGTCATGGTCCTCGACTATTGGGCTTGGCCAGAGTAACCATGGGCTGACTTGGCCTGCCAGCCCTACAGTCCTTTCTTCCATGTTTCCGAAGGATCTGTATCATGGTATCTCGTTGTAGATATCACCAAAGGTTACAATGGTTGCCATCAAGGTATAAAGGTATTCCACTTCGCTTCCCGTCCATACTCTATTTTCATCATCAGGATCAGCATCCGGTGTTTAAGACCCAACAGTTCCAGTTCCACTACCACCTTGTCAACAACTCATCACTTTGGCCTTTGCTTCCTGATTCCAAATCACCTCGCCTTCATAGTTTCACACCACAAGCAACACTTCGACACTCACTTCACCATGGCTTCCCCATACAGCCAGGAACTCAAGCCCGCTGAGCCCACACCTGCGCATACCGCCCAGTCCGAGGTCGTTGAACAGGTAGACGACTGCGAGTCCGAGGATGAAAGCGATGATTCCATCCGCGAGACGAGCCGTGATCTCGAATCGGGCGGCACCACAGCCGCCAACACCCCTTACGCGACCGCCTCTCCCGCCACCAGCTCCAACGGCTTCTCTGATCCCAAGAAACACAACGAAAAGACCACTGTCAGGGTCCGGCAGCTCGTCCCTGATATCGACCCTCTCGAGTACCACGGTCTAGACTCCTCCCCCTTGCCTCCCAAGAAGGGCAACCGCCTCTACCGGTACCTTCGATGGAACTTTGGGTCCGTCTACCGACGCATCTTCTGCCTGGCCTTCACGGGTAACGCCGCGGCGGTCTTGTGGTTCATCATCCGCTCTGGTATTGAAAACCGCCCGATTCTTAGCTATCAGCAAGCTGCCACCGCCGTCACAGCCAACATCTTGATGGCCATCGTCGTCCGAAACGAGCACATCGTCAACGCTTTCTTCTGGATCTTTGGTACCTGGGCCAAGGTTCTTCCCCTCTGGGCCCGCACCCTCTCTGCCAAGATTTACTCGTATGGCGGTCTTCACTCGGGCGGTGCCGTGGCTGCCACCTTCTGGTACGCCATCTACCTCGTGCTGCTCACCATGGACTACCGCTCCCAGGAAGGTCCCCTTGATGCCATCAGAGGCTACATCTACCTCTTCAGCTATGCCATCATCGCCATGCTTGTAGTCATGCTCATCTTCGCCTACCCTCGCGTGCGTGTGAAGATGCACAACTCTTTCGAGAACACACACCGCTTCATGGGATGGACTGTCGTCGGCCTCTTCTGGGCTCAGATCATGTTGCAGACAGCTGATGCCTCCAACAACTCCTCCCCACACCAGTCCTTCGGCCATGTGCTCGTCCGCAACGCCGCCTGGTGGATGCTCCTCATCACCACCCTCCTCATCGCCTACCCCTGGTCGCGCATGCGTCTCCGCAACGTCCAAGCCGAAGTGCTTTCCTCCCACTGCGTCAAGCTCAACTTCGACTACCGCGAAGTCTACTTCGGCCAAGCCATCCGCCTCACGGATGCTCCCCTGAAGGAAACCCACGCCTTCGGCGTCATCCCCCACCCCCTCGCCCCCACCGCAGCCGAAATCGACGAGAAAAGCTCCATCACCGGCGACCCAATCCAGCGCCTCTCCCACGCCGGCGACAAGGGCTTCTCCGTCATCGTCTCCCACGCCGGCGACTGGACCCGCAAGATCATCGACCACCCGCCCTCACAAATCTATACCCGCGGCACCCCGCAATTTGGCGTCATGCGCTGCGCGGGTTTATTCTCCCCCGTCATCGTCATCGCTACCGGCTCCGGCATTGCTCCCTGCTTGTCCCTCTTCACGCAACACCCCGATCACCCGGTGCGCATCATCTGGTCGACGCCCAACCCGCTGCAGACGTACGGCCAAGCGCTGCTGGATCTGGTCTATAAGACCGATCCGGCTGCGGTGGTTATCGATACCCGCAAGACAGGCAGGCCTGATTTGGTCAAGATTGCGTATCGCGTGTGGGAGCAGAGTAGGATGGGAGTGTTTCCTGAGGAGGTGAAGACGCAAGCTAGGAAGGCTTGTGAGGCGGTGGTGATTATTTCTAATCAGAAGGTTACGGAGAAGGTGGTTTATGGGCTGGAGAGTAGGGGGATGCCTACTTATGGTGCGCTGTTTGACTCTTGAGGGAGTTGCTTTGTTGCGGGTGAGGCTATGGGATTGGGGTTATCGATTAGACCAATGTTTAGGTTGGGCCTGGTGTTTTGGGCGCTCTTCTTGTTTCTGTTTGGAGCAATGCTACTGTTCTTGCACATATATCTTTTGGCTTCTTTTTTTCTCGTTGGCTTTATTGGTGGATCTGGTTACTTACGAAAAGACGCTCGCTATGATGGAATCTGGAATTTGGGGATCAAGGAAAAGGGGTGTAGATGTGATTGTACGGGGTGTACATAGGAGAGGAAAATTCTGGAAAGATGCAGTACATACTACATATGACAGACTTGCTAGATAGGATACAAAATGAACTTGATACAAGTACCTCTGTTCCCTTTGTGATGATTCATCTCCTCGTCCAGTGATTGCTTCAAGTTGTTAGGCAGGCACCTCAGAAGTGGTTGGAGTTCGCGGTCCCGTCCCGCTTTCCAACCTCCACAAGACTGGCACACGTGGATTTCTGTCCCCTGTGTCCCGTGTGTTTCATCTCGTGAAGCCCTAGCCCAAGCTTGAGGTCCGACGGAGAGTCTGAGGCACCGATCAATCGGTGACGGGGATCAAGATAAGAACGGCACAAGTGAAGAGATCGGGACAGCGGATAAGAATCTTTTTCGTACCGGGACCGGGACCGACGGGTGCCGCCATGCCGACTGTCGACGGGACACAAGGATGTGGAAGGCAGGATGGGCCGGCCCGTCAATCAAGAAGGATCTGTCTGACACTCAGAACCGGAACATTATATGGAAGGAGCTTTCTAGAAGCTCCCGGAGGGAGGAGGCATCGGCACTTTCAGGACATGGAAGCTACGATAGGTACCTAATTTGGATTTGACTAGAAGGAACCTTGGAAGGAAAGTTCGACTGAATTGCATGAGTGCAGACGGGAGCTAGGTAATAAACAGTCCCTCATCCATCCATCCTTTGACCCAAACACTTTATTGAAGCGCCCATGGCCATCCCATGCCTCCAACTAGATTCGATTCGATTCGATGTCATGGGCCTAACCGCCCAAAAGTCAGGTATTATGGAGTTCCGCCAGACACCAAAGGTCCAGTCATGGTCCATGGGCCCAGCCTACATTATTCGATAAATTCATATAATCATTTCCCTTTTTTTTTTTTTTTTTTGCCAGGATAGGTACATATGTGCAGCAGCGTAAATTGCGGTTATACGTAGTCCGTGTTGAACATAATCGATGCGATTTCACGACTGGATGCGACCTTTGGTGTGGAACTAAGTAAGGTCATGCCTAGAGGTATCTCTGTTGAGACAAGAGGGGGTCCATCTGGGCAAAATTCAACGGTAAACAGCTGGCTGTCAGATGGCTCCCGGCAAAATTGGGCACCCGCGGCATCGGGGCATCCATGACTAAGTTCCCCAAAAATGACCAAGTTTACCAGATGATTATCCAAGTTTGAGGGTAAGGGGAGACATTGAGAGCAATGGAGGTGTTGATAAGAGAGCAATAAGGGTCGTCCTTACGGGAGCGGGAGCGAGGACGGCCGGATAGGAGTGCCCTGGTGGCCGGGAAAAGTGGGCCCCCGCCCCGGAGATGTGGATTCGTGGGCGCTTCTCTGCACATGCAGTCTCTTCGGGGATTTAGCTCCGCCATGTCCCTAGGGAAGAGTAGGTATTTTCTCTACACAAATCAAGCTCTGTTGTTCCAATATTCGACTAGATTCTCGCATTTTCGTACTTCGGTTGTAGTTGTGGCAAAACAGACGAATCATTGAGCTGGAATCGACAACGTCGTTCGATTAACGTCGTTCGATTAACGTCGATTCGATGATGCGCTGATGCATCGGAATGCGGAATGCGGAATGCGGAATGGTTACATCGGTGGCATACCTACTGTTCCCAACCTCAAACGCCTTGACAGTCGCCATGTGGTCAGCTCAATTCTCGGGAAGTTAGCAGACGGACCTTCGAAACGAAAGACGAAAATCAATTATACTATCAGAAAGAGTCCCGCCTTGATAGATTCAAGTACGCTGATGCCGAATCCACACTGTTGTATCTCCTCATTTGGTAGAGAAGGTCCAAATTCCAAAAAGTTGTGGTCAGCTCAATTCTCGGGAAGTTGGTAAACACCAAGGCCGGTAATCGGTATCGTACGCCAAAGGAGTGCTCCCTCAATCTTCGAGTAGTTCGATCCAGGCTTGATAACTTGCATGTGCTTTTCCAGGATGGCCGGGGAAAAGTTCCGCTGGAACACTTCAAGATGACTTCATTGACCGTGAACACTCGTATTGCGAGAAATGGGTATCGCACGGTCGTTCCAGATCCTTCCTTCCCTGCAACCCCGCCCAACACTTACCACAGACAAAGTTCGGACGGGACGAAGTCGCAACTTCAGAAGCTGATCGAAAGTGGTGACAGGTCGGAATCAAACCCCCATTGCATGTCACTCGGGCCATTATGACGAACAGTCGAAGTGATGTCGCAATGACCACAAACACTCGCATCTCAGCACATCTCCAGACGGCATATAAAGCCTGCCTTGCTCCCATCTACTTCCATCCTGTCTCTTTCCTTCCTCCTCACCCACCAACCTCATCGCACCATGCGAAGATTTCCCACCACCATCCCCTTTAGAATCACCAAACCAACAACCGCTTCTTCTGCTACCACTCGGTCTCACCACCTCCTCCCCCGCTCATCAATCACCCATCAACATCAACAAACCCGGCCAATCTCATCAACAATGTCTCTCTTCCACCCGCGCTCCACCCTCTCCCACCCCTCCTCCTCTTTCGGGTCACAACCCGGCTTCTCCTCCCTCTTCCGCATGCTCGACGATTTCGACAAATACGCCCAACAAGTCGGCTCCCTGGTCCCTTCCAACATCGGTACCTCCCTGCTCCCTTCGTCCTTAGGCACTGGCGGCACCGGAATGGAGACCTTCAACCCCAAGTTCGACGTGACCGAGGAAGACTCGACCTACACCCTTCAGGGCGAGCTGCCGGGCGTGGACCCCAAGAATGTCGAAATCGAGTTCACCGATCCGCACACGCTCGTCATCTCGGGGCGCGTTGAGCGCACCCGTACCGAGGGAGACCCCAACCTGCGTCTGGGCAGCTCTACAGAGAGCAAGAAGATCGAGGGTTCGGAGAAGGATAAGAGCAAGCAACAGCAGCAGCAGCAGCAGGGCAAGGAGGAGAAGAAGGATACCAGCGCTAGCAAGGAGGAAGGTGCTGAGAGCAAGCCCGGTCCGAGGTACTGGGTGAGCGAGCGCAGCTATGGAGAGTTTAGGAGGGTGTTTACCTTCCCGACCAATGTTGATCAGGAGAAGGTGGAGGCCAAGTTTGAGAATGGGATTTTGAATATCAAGGTGCCCAAGGCGGAGAAGAAGGGGAGTAAAAAGATTGCTATTCAGGGTTGAATGGCGCTCGTTCTGGAAACACGGAGTATGTAGTGTGGAAGACAATGGGAGGGAGAGTTGGTGACGAACCTTTTTCAACATGATGGGAATTTGATAATGACCTTTTTCAACAAAGGGACTTGATGGGAATTTTGTGGAGAAGTTTGTATGTGACTTCGGCTGTTGTACTCGGGAGGATGTAATCGCTGGTTACCTAGGTGGTCTTGGACTCGGAAAATGATGGGTGGTTTGTTATCTGTGGCCTGTAAATACTGAACAAAAAAAACCAAAAAAAAAAAACCACCTGTATCATCTCGATCTGCCTTTCTTGTGTCCGAGTGCCCCTAATGCTATTTGATGAGGAGCGTTATTGTGCAAATCTTGTTAGTTGTTGGGACAGGCCGAAACATGTCAGCAACCCCGAAACGGCATGATGGTCGCCTTACAAGGCAACCTTATCTCCAGCTGTGCAAACCTCGCTCTTTCGGCTTTTGATGCGACAACTTGTCTACAGGTACTTTGACGTTGCTTGCATCAAATCCAAGCCTCTATCGATGCATCGCAACTTTTCGGCGACCTATGAGGGCATAAGCCTCCGCTGTGATGGCACACACCCTCGACAACTTCCAGATGACGAACTGCAAGTGCGATAGGTCAATCCATAAGGCTCTGAACCGCGAGTTACACTGCAGTGATAAGTTTCCGGCAGGCTGATTCTCGGATGCGTTGATGAATACCTCTATCTTGTTCGAGATGGACCGGGCAATGTGTGTGACCCATGCCGGGCATCCGCCAAGGGAGCAGCCAACAACGCCTTGTTGGGCGAAGCGAGCCGGGTTTGCTTACTAGGCCTGATCCGGAACGGGAGGTGAACAAGGGATGACTTGCAGCTTTCCAGGCTCTTGGGATTCACTACTTAAACCTTGGTCTGGTTGCCCGGTAATCCTGTTCGTTTATCAGGTTCGAGGCATCAATTGTTTCCGTGCCCGCCTTATCAGACACTCATCAGTTCCTTCCCTACCTGGCACCTACCTCAAACTCACCATTACCATCATGGCCTACGTTCGTACCTCCGACTACTCTCGCGACAGCCGTGATGATTATGCATCCAGCTCCAGCTCGCGTCGCCCTTCCACACACTCTCACACAGACCACCGAGGCCGTCCTGCCTACACCACCGTTCGGCCCTTCATCATCAACAGCACCGATGACCATCACCGGCCCGTAAGAAGAGGAAGGGACGACCATGATGAGCATCACCGACGCATAGGCGACTACGTAGCCGACCGTCTTGTTCCCACCATGCTCAGGAGCTCCGACCGCCCGGTTGAGGTGTTCATGAACTTTGGAAACGCCAACCTTGCTTTGCCGAACCTAGACCACAGGTCCGAGCATGGTGGAAGGGTTCCGTCCAAAGGGCCGAATGCAATCATCTACAACGCTCCCGGTTGTAGTCTGACGATAGATGGCCGAAGATGTGACCGATACTGTGACCACTGCGATCTGGTTAATCGAGACCACCGGGACCGGGACCGAGATCAACACCATCACCATCACTCTCACCGGGGACTGGACCTCCACCTCGACAACAAGCATCACTCCCATCAACCTCGCTCGCGTTCCCATGTCCGTATTACCTCTCACTCCCGCAATCCCTCACCATCTCCCCTTCCCCTACCAGGACTCTTCCCCATCGCAACAGCCGTAGAGAAAGCCAGGCATTCAACCCGCGGCGGCCGTAGCAATGGAAGATCGCATGCCCTCTGCCCGGGTTGTCTCATCCAGACCACCGCCGTCTACAAAGACGGTTACTGCGCCGACTGCGATCCGGATCCGCCAAGGTACTCCACGTCCATCTCCTCCAGCTCCAGGCGCGCGGACGTCCTTCCCATGTCCAGTGGTACTACTAGGGTCCAGTACGTCCGAGAAACAAAGGGAAGCGCGGGTGATGACAGTTGGGCTAGGGTGGAGGTAAATTCGCAAGCTGATAGAGACAGGAGAACGGGAAGAGGCCGGTCCAACGAGAGGGTTAGGCTGTACAATGTCCTGACTGATAACCGGGGATATGGCGACTCGCGTCGCAGAGGTAGTAGTAGGTGGGAAAGGGAGAGGTGGTTGACGCCGAGGTATTCGGGGTGTGCTAGCGAGTCGGATTTGTGAGATCTTTCAATTGTTATGTTGTATTGAGGGTTTCGTTAAAATAAGGTGTACAATCTAACCCTGGTATGTTTGTTAGTTTGGTACAAAAAACGCCCCATTTCCACTCTCGAGCCACTAAAAGTAGGAAACCATCCGGGTTTTCGAGCGGACGGATGCCGTAGGGGACTACTCCCTTATATCTTCTAGTCTTGGGGGTCTCGAAGGAGACGGATAAAGGCATAAAAAGAGGCTTCTATAGCATATTAAGCCCTGGTCATTATCCGTTGCTTCAAACGAAGACTCTAAAGTAGCCAATAAGAACTCTATATCTCCCCTATTCAACCCATAACCGAAGAACCAAACTAACAAACAAACCAATATTATATTGTACTATGCACACGGCACTTTGTTGATCGCCCGGCCCGTCAAATGAACCAACCCCCCCTTAGGTTGTGAGCTGAGGATCGTGGATGGGTGTTCTTTCGAGATGTGCCTGGGCGTTCGTCATTTTGTGGGGCCGCAAACGCCGTGTACAGTAAGTGCCTGCATGTACGAGAGCTAGAAAGACCGTGCAACATGCCCAGAACAAAGCCCTGCGGCACCAAACGCTACGTTTTGGCGTGCAGCAAAGGCAGTTGGCTAAAGCGTAGCATTGTTTGTATAGCCGCACGCCTGCAGGAGACAGCAGCTCCGGCGCTTTGTTTGTCGACTGCTGGACGTCGTACCGCGCGAGGCAATGACGTAGTGATTTCTGACGTAACGAACTCCTCGACCAGGAGACACAAGTTGGCAACCAAACATCAACATCACGACCACTTCATCTACCTACCATATAACAACCGACGATACTCCAGATTGATCACCAAACCCAGAACCAACAACCTAGAATCAGTCATCCATCAGATTGTACACCATGTCAAACCGCCAAGAACCACCACCACCCTCCTACGAGCAAGCCATGGCAGACGCCCGTCCAGGCGGCACAAGCTCCAACACCTCCCGCCCCGGCACCAGCGGCGGCCAACCAGCCCACCTACACACCGACAACCTCCTTCATGTCCCCGGCGACGACCACCACGGGCACGACGGCATCCCGACGCCGACCCGCCTTAGCATGGAAGACGAGCTCCGCCCTCTCCCTTCAGGCTGGGTGCGCACCTACGACCCCGAAACCAACCACCAGTTCTTCGTCGACACCAAAGCCGACCCCATCCGCTCCATCTGGCATCACCCCTACGACGACGAGCCCTTTCTCAACTCTTTACCTCCCGCCGAGCGCGACCGTATCGAGCAGTTGAAACATCGCAATCCTGGTGCCTCTGGGTCAGACAGTCATTCCCGCCCTGGCTCGTCGAGAGGTCATAGCCCGCAACCACCCCGTTCGCCTCGTCGAGCCGAAGCTGATGTCCATCCCCAACGGACTCAGCAACAACACAACCACGACGAAGAGCAGAAGACCTTGGGCCGCAAACTCAAAGACGCCCTCACCGGCACGACCCATTCAGAACGCGTGGAAGCCCGCGCAGCCCGTGAAAAAGCCGAGCGCGAAGCCCTCCAGCAACACCTCCTTCTCCGCCGGGCAATGCAAAAAGCCATGGAAACCTCTCGCCCGCAACTTCTCGGAAAAGACGACAACGGCGTCGATTTGTACCTCGAGCCTCCGGGGCATATGTTCCCCGGCGTTGCGGGCGTTAAGCCCTTGACGCCGTGGTTGTCGGAGGTGGTTTACGAAAGAGATAGAACGAATGGGAATGTGCGCCAGCCGGGGCCACCCGGTAGGTATCTAAGGCCGGAGGGATCGATGTATGGTTTCGGATATGGTGGGTATGATGATTGTGGCCCGATGGGAGGCCCGATGGGAGGCCCGATGGGAGGGGGGAGGTACGCGAGGCCGCAGGGGCCGTATGCGAGGCCGATGAGGCCGATGGTGTATGGAGGGGGTTTGGGATTGCCGTTGATGGCGCCGATGTTGGGGGGTGTGATGTTGGGGAGTTTGATGTTTTAGGGATTGGAGGGGAGTTTTGGGGGGGGGGAGGCGGAGGAGACGGAGGGGGAGTGGTGTTACTGGCCAGGTTGAGGATGAGGGCCGTCGGGGGACTATAATAATGGGATGAAGAAGGATGGATACATGAAAGGGTGTGAATATTGATACCAGAGCAAATTGCCAATTGTTTTTACGTCTTTACCGTCTTCGCCGCCACAATTGTGCGGTGTTTCAATACATTTTCTCTCAAGGGGCAGTCAAGCTACTCGTCTATCAATCTTGCTGGGGAATTCCGCAAAAGGCTGTTAGCGATGCATCTAAGTCACGTCTCCACCTGCCCCTTTACAAATCCACGACGCCAAGGCAACAAGATCGCCTCCAAGCGTCGACACTCGAAGCCGTCTGGTACAAGCCTCTTCGCCTCGTCCAACCCAGCAGCGTCTATAATAATTGTCGCGATGCCGCTGCGCACAAATTCATTGGTCTTCCTTGGATCCTTCTTCCTCCTCCCCATCTCCTCTTTGGCGCACCGGTCAGACTCATACCTGGCCTCGCCAAAATCATACTTGTCTTCGTCTGTCTCTACCGGCACACAGCTTCCGTCGCTGAATTCATCAAAGCCCGTCATTTCAGGCCTAATCTCGTGCTATGTGTGCGGTGGATGTAGGTTCTTCCCCTCCAGTCAGGAGCAAGGATGTGACTATGAGAGTTCTTCCTTCTCTGAGCTCTGACAGGTCGCCGATGGATTATAAATCGGAACGTGATGATCACACTTCCTTGACTGCCATCCAACCACCTCCATGCTCTTCAGCAGAGAGAAGCCACCTACCTAGGTACAACCTGAGTGTACCTCTTTCTTGAGATGATTCGGCCTTGTTTGTGACTTTGCCTGTGTGGTTAAAGCGCTTCCCATCGGTACAAGACACCCACAGCCGGCAGTCCTGATGAGTACCCGAGCAGTGGTTGACGTAATGATAGAGCTCCAGAAGTACCAAGCGACGGGACTCTGTGTAGCTTCGAGGTGCATCGAGTTGTCGGGACCAGATAAAGCCACTTTCCAGATCACAGGTACTACCATGGGATGTAATCGTAGCCCGATTTCCAGCCACCCAAGGCTCCGGTCCTCTGAGAGGGAGGACGTGGAAGTTGCTTTTGTCTTCTTCAATGGCCTTTCAGGAGTTTTGCTCAGTGAGGAGTCATGCAGGAAGGATGTTGTTGTCGCCCATCTCTTGCTTCTCAGCTCTCCTATGGCAAACCATAATACCAAAAGCAACGCAAGGGCTTCTTCCGTCTTGCGTTATCCCAGCTTTCCCCTGGCTCGAAAGAGGTTGGTTGGTAAAGAGAGCAGATGTATGAGAGCTATCGATGAAGGACCACAACTCTTCCGGTAGGCTGAGAAGAGGTAGCCTAGCATGAATGTTGGGCCTTTGCTCTTAATCTTGGGCAGCGGACCTGTAGATGCCGTGATTTCCATGGAGAATTCAGACCCGCGGAGATATTTGGTTGCCTGCTGAAGCAAGAGGAGCGGTCACCCGTCCCCGGTCGGTGAAGGCGGCACACCCGGCTGTTACGGGCTTGAACTGCGCAGGATTGGCCGGTGACTTTGGGCCATTTGCCTTAGCCGTGAAACTGCTTATGATGTTTCAAGGGCCTCGGAGGGCAGGTGCCACATGATCCCAAGTGTGGCTTGCATCGGCATCCTTGACATGTCCCACAGCAGCATGCAGTGATGATCAATCAGCTTGGAAAGCCGTGAAGTCGATGGCCAAAACAGGAGATAAGATTCGTGCTTGATTATCTGGTTATTCCATGTCTGGGTTGACGACCGAACCAGGTTCCGGTTGTCAGGTTGGCGACTTGGCCGGGATTCCTCATGCTGGAAGTTGTGTGAGTGGTGCCCCCACCACTACGGCGCTACTTCCTCTTCCCACCAATCGATTCGCTCCTGTCATCTCCAACGAGAACTTCTTCATTTCCATCACATCCTCCCCGCTAGCTCGGATGCGACACCGACACCGAGACCACCAAAGCCCTAGACTAAGTGCCGGAGCGGTCCGGCCCCGACACTAGACATGACGGCTCCTGCTCCCGTCTTATTTTCCACTACAACCTGACTGGAGGCTGCAAGTGAGAATATAGTGCAGATCCAGGGCATCGGACGCTGACTGGAGCCCAGAACACCGGTTCCAGGTTCCGTCTCGCTCGACGAACTGGATTAACGACGGCATGCTTTGCAGATGGGCCTGAACTATAAGATTCGGCAACTCGACTTGTGATACGCTAGAGCCGGAGGCACACCAACCCTCAGTGGACCCAAGGCGCGTCAAAGTTCGTGATGTGTGTCACTTACATCTGCAGTCGCTTTTATGCGTGCCCCCCCCCCCCCGGCCAAAGCCAGCGAACCAGCAAGTAGCCAAATGTCTCAGAGCACGGCAATGGAATATGACTGCTCGACATCTGTCTTGGTCCTTTTTCAGCCACGCTTCTCAGCTCAAACTCTCCGTCTTGACATGGAGGGTTGCTTTCGGAAGTTTTGCTGACTTTTTGACGTGCGTTGTCAAAGCTTTTCTGGGCAGCACTCAGCCCTAGGTGAGCCTGGTGAGGGAACCCGGACAACGCAGAGTCTCCCTCAGTGGACGTGATGCTAATTCGCTAAGACACAGAAAAGGCGCACCGACTGCCGAGGGCTGAAGATATTTCCACCTCCACCCCGGAATTCCAGGGACTCGTCAGACAATAGTCCGCTGCAGATCAAGGACGCGCGGAGGCGTAATGTTGCAACGTGGCGTCGATCATCACGACGGCGACCCTATTCCCGGGTCCGAGGCCATTTCGGTGGCTGCCAATAAGCTTCCCCGGCAGGAACAAGCTCGTGTGAGTGGAGGGTCAAGCTTGAAAAAAGAAAAAGGACCTACAGAATCTTCACCTCGGCCCATGTCGCACAGGAACAGGACTGCACTCCAATGAGATGAGGTGCAATTCCACTTCTCCACACACAACCACCATCCGGCTCCGGGCCACCAGCTCCGGCATTCAGGATCTAGCATCAGGTTCCCCGGTCCGAACTGGGAATGGGTTGCAAGTCAAGCCATCAAGATGTAATGCCTAAATACGGGTGAGATCCGTCCACCATCAACATCATTATGTCCGAGCCTTGAGATATTGCAACAACAGCAGAGACCCGGCCGGATGTACTGCTTTTACTCATCAGCCAAAGACCTCTGTCATTGTTGACCGTCCAGAATCCGTCTTTGTAAGTTACACATGCTGTTCACCGGGGCTTGATGACTATTCATTCAGTACCGATTGTTGACATTGAGTACAACTAGACGCTGTACGTTGAAGCACACTCAGTCAACATGCCTGCAGCGCAAAGATTCCCCAAGCGCCTATTGCCCAAGCGTGGAGCTCTGAAGCAGTTGTTGGCACGTTTTCGGAGAGTCATCGAACCACTATCATGCCGCGCCAGGAAGAAGGAGATATACCCAGACGAACAGCCTGTCATCGGCAATCTGGTCGCCAGTACGGCAGCCATGTGGACAGATATTTTTACGTGCGGCGGCATCGAGGTTAAAGCAAATGGGATTTGCGACGACTGCAATCGTCTGGACCTCAGAGACATCTACAACTGTTCAAAGACCGATTACACCCCCGAGCAGTTTGGACAAAAGGCCTGGCCCATTGGACTCAAGCACCAGACGACATGTCCATTATGCGCCTTCTTTGCCAGCTACCTTCCTCCAGATCAGCGTGATGAGCACGAGTTTATGCTCCACGCAGGCGTTCTTTCCGCCTCTTTCTACTGGCCCGAGCAGCGGTTTCCTGATTTCGACACAGTCATGATGTGGGTTGAATGCCCTTCTAGGGTTGAGCCATTGGGAGGGCCGGGCCATACCACACTTATCATGCCAACTCGGTGCTCAAAAACTGAAGCCGAACCTGGCATGACCCAAGCTTGCATTCACGTTAAGGGAAGAGAAGTCCAACCGGTGCCGGTCAACTACGAGGTCATCACCGCATGGTTGAAAGTATGCACGGAAGGACACCCTGGATGCGTCGACATTCACCCCCGGGCTGAGCAGTGTCAGGACATTCCCGGATTCCGCCTTATTGACTGCACAACAAGGACCATCATACCTGCTCACGAGGCCACCGACTGTCAATACGTTACTCTGAGTTACGTCTGGGGAGACGTAGCTTACCCGGCCATTCCGCCGACAACGACGACGCTCCCAGAGAAGCTACCCACTGTTGTCGAGCACGCATTGGCGGTCACTGAAAATCTGGGTTTCAAATACATCTGGATTGATCGCTACTGCATACCACGGGACGACTCAGGCGCTATGCACACCCAGATCCAACTCATGGGCAAGATCTACTCCCGTTCAACCTTGACCATCATCGGAGCAGCCGGTACCGACGCAGACTACGGGCTCCCGGGCATCACCGACTCTCGACCGCAGCTTCCCCAGTCCCGAGTCTCGATCTACAACGGCCAACTACGGCTATCCATGTTCCACTTTGCTATCTTCGACATCATGTGTTCCCGGTGGAACTCGCGAGGCTGGACGTACCAGGAAGCCATTCTGCCTAAGCGGCGTCTGGTCTTCACCGACCGCCAGGTGTACTTCCAGTGCCAGGAAATGCACGTTACCGACCACCTCTTCTTGACCCAAGGCCTGCTTCACACCCTTGGCCCGTGGCAGGGCATCAGGCAAGGGAGCGCTTTTCCGGCTACGGTGGAGTGGGAGGATAACGAGACGATATGGACAAGGATCGGCGAATACGGAAAGCGTGATCTTTCGTATGACTACGATGCTTTGAACGCCGTCACGGGTGTCTTGGCCAAGTTTCGCGCACCAAACCGCCGCAACGGCCGCGTCAGGATGCTGTGTGGCCTACCTCTTCTGATGCTGCTTGATCCGATGTTGCCACCCCAGAACAACATACGTCCAAATACCAAAGGAGCGCTTGATTCGCCCATGATGGGTGGTGATGATCTGTCTCTGACGCCACTGACTCGGCTTCGCCGTGACGAATTCTGTTCAGACCAGGATGGGGCTCTGGTGGAACTGATCAGTGCTCTTCTCTGGGGAGATGAGTGGGAATCTCGGCCACCACTTGTGGCAGGAGGAGCATCAACACGCGAGAGTCGAGAAAGCCCGCGCAGGGAAGGGTTTCCCAGCTGGACTTGGGCGGGCTGGAGACATACCGAGGATCACCGCGTTGAGTATTTTCCTCCGCTGAACTCTGTGTACATGTCTCGATGCGGGCGTATGAGCGACGTTCTCAGATGTAACGTCAAGGTTGCGTTCCACGCAGAGTCAGACAGCAGCAATAATGATACGCCAACAACAGCTGAGAAACAGCTCTTGGACTGGTCAAACGCCAGTGAAGAGGTCCTGAAGTTGACCGATAAGGGGAGGATCCCTAGCTGTCTCGTCGTCACGGGGAAAGTCTTTGACGTTGAAGTGCGGCGTTGCCGCACAAGTGCGGCGTTGCCGCACAAGTGACAGCAGTAGGGACACGAAGATAATAAGTGCAAACAATGCGGTGATACTCACAACCGAAGAAGAGAAGGAAGAAGAGTTTTTCCTAGGAGGGATCAAGCGTGCGGAGACCAGCATGACGGAATACACTCTCAACAATGAGACCGGCGGCAAAAAGAAAGAAGATACCTGCAGCACCGCCAACACCAACACCAACAGCAATAGCAATAGCAATGCAGACGAGAACTCGACAGTATGGACTTACACGTCCCCTCCCTCTCTGGCAGGAATAATACAACATGTTCCTCCACGCATCTTATCAGAGGATCGGGTCCACAAACTGCTCGGCTTGCTTCTCATTGCGACGGACAAGGATCGGTACTTTGAGTTTCTGTTGCTTCGTCCTCTTGTTGTTGATGATCAAGGAGTTACTTACTACGAGCGGGTAACCAACGTGTCGATCGCGTGTAATGGGACGGAGTTTAATCCGGTGTTGATGGATACGCATAAGGACGGGAGGTTGTGGACTCCGAGTTCGACGGAGGAAAAGAAGCTACCTTTGTTGGGTTTGAGGGATGAGGTGGTTAGGATACGGTAGGGGCGGTATGGGGCTGTGTCACACGGACATTGACCGCAGTCCAGGGTTAGGGTTTCAAGGATCAGCTGAACCTCAAACACGGGTCCTCGCCACCCAGGGAAGCAACCACAGCCAAAGGGTGACCGGACGAAGGCTGGTGTCAGAAGGAAGAAGGATAATGGCTGAAAGCACTCAGGGACATCCACATGTATGAAGACCANGCCACCCAGGGAAGCAACCACAGCCAAAGGGTGACCGGACGAAGGCTGGTGTCAGAAGGAAGAAGGATAATGGCTGAAAGCACTCAGGGACATCCACATGTATGAAGACCACTAGGGAGATCCCTTGAAGCCTCAGACAACAAGGCTCGATACGTACTTCAGTACGTACCAAACCTCTTTGGCATAAGAAGGCCTTGAAACCCAGCCTCTGGGTGAAGGATGAAAGGATCAACAAGGCCTTCGAGACCAAAGTAGTTTATTAGCTGAATTGAACTACTGTTCCAAGCCCTGATTACAGCCCTTGTCACAGGCTGGCAGCAATACATGCCCCTGGCCATTTACTTGGGTTGTGAAAAGTATACGACTATGATGAGGAAGTCCTAAGCCTGGAACTACGGTATGTACATAATGGTGGCACGACACTTGTTCGGGCGGGTCTGGTGGTTAGGACGACGAGAGAGTGCTGCTCAATGACGTGTGATACTATTGTGGAATCTGCTCAGCCTCAATGCCAAAAAGAATAACAACCTCTACTCTTGACACAAGACATGAACACGTCCAATCCTACAACTCAAATTCTCATGTCTTCGGAGTTGTTGTTGGAGTTCCAGTTATCGAACTCCCCGAGTCCCCTCCAGTCCCTCTCTACCACCTTGCAGCTTCTCCTTCGCCTTCACCTTCACTGCCACCTTATCCACATCCTCTTCGATAATCTCTGCAGTCATCCTGAGAAAGTTGTTCAATTCAGCCGTCAATACGTTTTTAACTATCTGCTTCACTCGCGCCGTTGCCGTCGTCGTCACCTCGTGATTGATTTCCTCCAATGTGAAACCTCGGCTCAGATTCATGATCTGAGCGATTACGAACTGGAACTCCTCCTCTAGTAGTATATTCACGTCCCCCATTAGATCCTCCTTGGTGACCCTTGTGGTTGGTAGTGGGGCAGGGGCCGGTGCAAGATTTGAAGTCGTTGGATGCACGACATGTTGGGGTAGTTGAACAGGTGCAGAAACTTCTTGATGAAGCAGGTTTTGCCAACATGTTTCTGTATCTCGCCGCTGTTCCTCTGTAGGAAGAGTGGCTGGGGGTGCAGGTGGCTGAGGTAAGTTGGAGCCTGACGACATTGATTCAGGTAAGGTAGGTAAGGAACGGGTCTTAACTTCGTGTTGGGTTTGTCGTTTTTCTGGAAATTGACGTCAATGATTGTTGGGTAGTACAGAAGGATGTCATTGGATTGCGTACCTACCAAAGTGCGTTCGAAACGGCTTATATATGCTTCCAAAGGAGCTGGTGATCGGATGATGCTCTGGCTGATATTGGGAAATGTGGCAAACTATGGAAAGGAAATCAAATGGGCCGAGCTCGAGAAGCAAAATATACGAAAGCTATCTGTACAGCTTGGACTCAAGGTAGAACCTTCTTCGCTGTCATCCATCTTCCTAGCCGGGAAGGTACGTGGCCCAATTCAGAAGTGACTATCTTGCTGATACCTTCCATAGCATCAGAACTGTCCACATCTCTTTCTCGATTAAACTGTAAGGACTGTTACTTCGTTCTGTCAAGTACTTCTCGTCTACCCAGACTTACCCTTATGCAAGAGCGATGATAGTAGAAGTAGGTGGGACTTAATCCATTCAACAAAGCAACCTACTCAAACCATTGCTCCCAGTATCATGCGCATTTCTGGCTTCAACTGTAGTATATGGGCCATTGTGACAGTGAAAGAATTTCCATTGTGTTAATAGCGAAGGGCTTTGGTGCACTTGCACTGATGTCAAAGGTGCCTGCAGCGATCCTACGAGAAGACATGCAGTTGCCCTACTAGAAGTTGGGAGGAGCAAAGGAGAACGCCGACGGGCCAGAGAAGATAAGTGTATACAGCCTCAAATACCATTGCCAGGTGCTACCAGGGAAGATGGTCAGGTCTATTCAGAATCAGAAGCTACCTACGGTTAGGCAGGCAGTCAAGCCATCGCACGATTCTTCGTCTGTATATCAAACTCTGACGAGCACATGACAGTTACCACACTAACTCTTAAGCACAAGTCAAGCCAGTATTAAAGATAAGGCCGCATCTTGGTGATCCTCCAGCTACATATTTCCAACCGAGATGTTATGCTGTTGCACCCGCATTCCTCGCTACTACCACCTCGAATTCGGGAATTTCTGACCGCCGAAAATAAACCATTGGCCGGAGACAGAACGGATACGGCCACTGCTACCCCAACAATACTACGAGGGGTAGAGATGCTTTGTCTGTGGGCTGGATAGCATGATCATAGGCTGACTCGAGGCTCCCAGGAACATTCTTCTGTTATATCCGGGAACCAGTGACGAGCTCTCAATGGGTACCAGCAAACTCCTTGGTACGAACGTAATCACCCCTCGTGTATGCACCGGCTCTATGCAAGGTAACCAACCGCTGATTCCTGTAATACTGCAGAGTCGCAGTCAAAGATTTTACCAAATGCTTAGATGCGGATATCCAGGTACCAACGGGTGTGATTGCACCGAGCGGTCTAGACGGATTTAACGAAGCCCACACGCTCCAAATAAGAGCAGCGTCTGTCGCAACAGAAACTGTTGGGACCTGTTCGTCTTTTTCTCGTATGGGACAGTTGCTCGCTGTCAAAGGAAGCCACAATGGCTTTCAGGGGACTCTGCAAGGTCTATCTCGTAGTTGCCAGCTTCTTTGGCGTACATGCTGCAACTGTCAACTCCCCCAAAGTCATTGACAGAGATGTCATTATCACCGGCGGCGGAGCAGCCGGCTCCCATGCCGCTTTTCGGCTCCAACAGGACTACAACAAGAGTGTCATCTTGATTGAGAAACAATCCATTCTCGTAAGTCTTCCTCGTTTTCTTCCCCGTCTTCTCCTGCATTCTCCTAACATCAACCAGGGCGGCCACGTAGACACCTACCTCGACACCACCACCACCCCTCCCACCCCCCGCGACTACGGCGTACAAGTCTACTTCCCCTACCTCGACGGCCTCGACTTCATCAGCCGCTTCAACCTAACCCTCCTCCCCGGCCTCGGCCCCCGCGGCTTTACCATCACGCGCAACATCGACTTCGCCACCGGCCTCGAGCTGCCCTCCAACTACACCGGCCCGGACCCCTCCGGCATGACCTCGGCCATCATGCGCTTCCACGACCTCATGGTCTCCAAAGGCTGGGACAAGATGGTCGAACCGGGGTTCTGGAACCTCCCTCCCGGCCCTCAGATCCCCGAGGACCTACTTCTACCCATCGGCGAGTTTGCAAACAAGTGGAATGTGACGGAGGCGTTGCCGAGGATGTACGAGTCTACGGGCGGCGGTGTGGCCGCTCGGCATCGCAACTTCACCGACGTGTTGACCCTCACCTTCCTGCAGAGCTTCAGCCCGACCTGGATGCAAGTCTTCTACGGCCAAGCACCCACGTACCACATCGCCGGCGGGAACCAGCTTCTCTACGAAGCTATCCAAGCTCGTTTGGGAGCCGAAAACGTGCTCACCAATTCCATCGTATCTAGCGTTAGCCGCCCGGAAAAGGAAGGAGACAAGCGCGGGATGGAAGTAACCATCAAAACCACCACCCCCGGTAAGCCAGCAACAACAACCGTAATCCGCGCAAAAAAACTCCTCCTCGCCATCCCCCCCACCCGCGAAAACCTAGCCCCCTTCGACCTCTCCCCCCTCGAAACCGACCTCTTCCGCCGCCCCAAATACGGCCGCTACGGCACGGCCATCGTCTCCTCCCCTGCTTTGCCCAGGGGTTACGAGCTGCACAACACCCCCATCCTTGCCGCCAGCGATCCCAACAAGCCGTTCATCAACGAGCCGCATATCCTTGAGTTTTCCAGCTATGGGAATGACAGCGAGCTGTTTAGTATTGGAGCTAGTGGGTCTGGGTTGAGTTACGGGGAGTTTGATCCGGAGAAGGCGGTGGCGGTGGCGCAGGAGAGTCTGGATCGGATGGTTGCTGCTGGGACGGTGAAGGGTGATAAGAGGTTGAAGGTGCTGGAGTATTCGGATCATGGACCCGGTGGGTTTGGGGTTAGTGCGGAGGAGATGAGGGAGGGGTGGATGGAAATGGTGTATGGGTTGCAGGGGAAGAGGGGGACGTGGTATACGGGGAATGCGATTGCTATTGATTTTTCGACGCAGTTGTGGAAGATGAATGATGAAGTTTTGAAGAGGATGTTGGAGAGTTGGTAAGGCCCAGTTCGTTTCCGCGTTAATAATTCTGGAGAAAGGGTGCATTACTGTGCTTGAGTGCATGATGCGGACCAAGCACAGTAATGCAGCATTAAGGCATGCCAAAGATTCTTACTGAGGCTCCTTACTGCTCTGTGTTCGTTGGTACTGAGGTGTCTCGCTGGGCTGTAAGAATTGGAGCGTTGTAATTATAGGGGGTTGAGCGCTGTGGTGCGCTGAAGACCTGGGTCCGTACCGCGTTATTCCATGGTTCTCGAACAGTCTGGCAGTAACGGATCTCGACGTTTTCTGGCCCTCTAATTGGTCAAATAAGGATTTGGGGTAAGTGCAGGTGGTTGCAGCGACTTGCATGAAAATAAGGATTTTCGAACCGAACGCAAAACGAGGATAGTACCGCAGTAAGCTACTGCGACCCGAACACTACAAAGACTAATGTACTAACGCGTTAACGAACTGGGCCTAAGAGTGGTCGAGTATGGGGGAGAGGGTGATTGGCATTGTAGTGGTCTCGCGCACTGTGGAGGGGTGCAAAGACGCTGAAGACTGTACACTACATGAGAACAGGCTTGTCGTTGGCCATGACTCTAGACATAGAGTTTTATACGGAATAAATGACCAAGCTAGGGCCTGTTACCTCGAAGCAGGTTTTCTTGAAACGTGTTAGATATTAAGACAGTGGAGGCCCAATGCAATCTTTCGAATAAGGGAAAGAGACGCTAAAGAGGAATTCAGTTATTGCACTATCACACAAACCGCAAACTAAGCCGATACAGAAGATAGTGTCACATCTAGTTCGCAGTTTCCTTTTTCGATCATTATTATCAGCACCAAACGAATTACGAATCCATATCCCCGACTCTCAAACACACGTTCACCCATCATTCAACAAAACATCCACCAACCCCGAAACAAAGCCCCCCTCTTTCTGCCTCCTCCGCCTTACACCACCACCGCCCACCACCTTCATCGAAAGCTTTCCCCTTCCATCAACCCCATACTTCAACACCGGCTCCTCCCCCTTCTTGTTCTGCCTAACATGATTCGCCAAATCCGCTCCCGACGCATCACCCTTGCACTCAGCCAACAACCTAGCCACCTCCGTCTGATTCCGATTCCGGTTTCGGTTCGCCGTCGACTGTCCCTGCCGCTGCCTTTGCGTCTGCCTCTCCTCGCCTGAGTCCCTTCTATCATCGTCATCTCCATCATCATCAAAGAACTCCTCCTCCCCAGGCGCCAGCACAGCATTGATCATCTCCAACGGACTCATCGTGAACCTCCTGCCCAACTTCCACCACCCCCAGAACAACATCAGCGTAGCCACGGGACCAATCAAGCTAATAACCACGGCTACCGCCAGCGCGGCCTTATCCATTGCGTACCTCGCCATGTCCTGATGACTCACGGACCCCACCTCCTGGAAAACCTTGGCGTCCTTATCCGACAGTCCCTCGTTTTCTTCGGTCGCCGCCTGCAGGGACATGCGAAATGCGATGTCGCGATACGCGTTGATGATGTCTGCCATGGGGTCGTCAAAGGAGTAATCCTTCGGGTCGGAGCTGCGCCGGGCGGCGGGCGTGGCGGCGGTGTAGAAGAGGTTGGAGAGCAGACCGGAGTTGGAGGTGGTCCAGCCTACGGCGCCGCCGTGGGAGATGTTGGAGGTGGAGTCGAAGAGGAGGGAGCCGATGGCGCGGAGGGCGGGGATGGTGCTGCCGAAGCCGGTGATGTAGGGGACTGTCATGTTGCTGTGGGGAGGGAGGGAGGTTAGTTTGGAGTGGAGTTGATGGGGGGGAGGTAAGGTATGGGTGAGAAAGCGGATAGGAAGAAGAAAGAATGGGATAACGTACATCGGTGCCACGAAGGAGTCCACCGGCGGCAGATTGACAGGGTCTTGCACAGCTTCGACATCAAACCAGTTTTCCGATTGGAAACTCAACAAGTTGTCGTCGAGGATCATGCTGTAGTTCAGCAAGGAAGGAGCAAGCAAGCAGACTTTGTGCTCCAGGTTGCCCTCGTATCCGACATCGACTTTGCGCACCACGCTGATATTGATCAGACTTCCCCTCGGAGACTCGTTGACGACGCTGATCTTTGAGTCGAACACTGTGGCCCCAAGAGTACCGTTCATGATGGCCTCGACACTGCCGGTGAGATTGTACGGGATGTTGGAAACCGTGCAGTTGACTTGGAAGCCGAAGGCCTGTTGGCGTCTCTGTCAGTAACTTCCTTGGACCCTGAAACATCGAGCCAGGCCTAGGACAAACGTACCACCACATTGACAGAGCAGTTCTTACAATCAGCCCCAAGAAGTTCCATGGACGACTGCGTCTGATAGTTGGAAACCGCGTCCGCAAAGCCAGGCGAAAACCGGAGGTCCGTCAGAGCATGCCCGCTGAGCATGCCGCCCCATTCATCGCTCATGTTCGCCATGACCGGGATCTTGATCGTGTCCCAGATTTCGAGATCAACCAGTTCGACAAAGGTGGCTCTCTGCATCAAAGGACCGCGTAGCAGGGTCGAGACGGCCACAAGAATGGACACCAAACTAACCCCCACCGCCCTCCTCCTCCACAAACTCGTCAAAGCGCCCACAACACTGCTGGAGCTCGACCACACATAATGCAAGTTACTGACCGGCATCCCGCCCACCGCTCCCCTCCAGAAGGTAATCACCGCCGCCTCGGCAAACGCCACACCCATCAGGGAGTTCGCCACGGTGGTCGTGTACGACAGCAGCACTTGCGGTGCTTTGCGGCCGGACCATGAGTCGATGTCTTTGTGGTGGGAGAGGCGAACGATGAGGATTGCTATGCCGGTGCCTGGGGTGGGACGGATGTTAGTCAGCTGAGAGTGGTACTGGTTTGTGGATTGGGGTTGGACTGTGGGAGTGGGAAGGTAGAGGTAGAGGTACGCACATGCTATGCTCAACAGCAAGGGGAGGATGCCGTAGACGGGGAACTGTCTGAGGGCACCTGGCTTCCACGAAGGTGGGGAAGGCTTGACATCGTCATCTTTCGAGACTTCGTTTGTTTCCATCTTTGAAATATCCTTCAGAGAGGCAGAGTGGGTGGAAGGTTGTTCTTGGACGTTGTGGTCGTAGCCAGACTGGTCGTTCTCATCTGGAGATCCCATGGCTTCTGACTTTGTCGCTTTGAACTCGATGGCCGAAAGAAACAAATGACAGCAGGTTCGAGATCCTCAAGAAGGAGTCTGAGAGCAGCAACAGTACAGTGCAAAGGAAGGAGAAAGAGAAACATAAGGTAGAGGCTCTTCAAAGGATAAATAGTCCGAAAATTCTCAACTCACCTCCAAACCTCAGCTCCCTCTCATCGAAGCTAGCAGGCAAAGTAACATCCCATTCCCACCGCTTCGGTATCCAACCAATGCCACCCATCAACGGCAATTCGATAGCTGCAAGCCACCATAGCCCAGGCGCGGTGAACAACCCTACAGTCTACAGTCGGCTAGCTCAGCTCGTGATAGGTTGCGATTCCCAGGGCATCGTGAAAGTCCGGTCCTTGAACCGAGCTAGCGGTTCAGCTTCAACGTGGGCGCCACAAGCGAGGGAGCTCCCACCGGGACGTTCGAGTTCGGTCGTGAGTCCAGACTCAAATAGGCTCGCGTGAGTGACAGGGAAGACCTAGCTCCCGAACCAGCGGAGATTTAAAATTAAAACCCACAAGGCTTCCCGTTAGTCGATCAAGCTATTGACTGGGCGGTGGAGCTTGGTACTTTCCGCTGGGACGTTCTAGAACGTCAGGAACGTCAAGACATCATGGCGCTCCTGAGGGGAGGGATGCCCCCAAGACCCTTTGGAGGTCATGAGGCGGGTTGCACCGCATCCACGACCGTGAGGGTGGTATGGTTGCCATTCTCATTCGTTAAGCCAATCCACATGGCGCAGCTGGAGCGTTCCATATTCGAACACCCCCCAGCCGTTCGATTGGAATGCAGGTGGAGAGGGGGGAAGGGTGGGTTGGTCGTCGATGCATGCACGGCCCAAAGTAAGAGGGAGTTGAAAAATCTGAAAGGGAATAGGCGGGCACCGGGGTTGGCCGAGTGGCCGGAAGTCTGGACGGGATGTGCGGAGTCCGGAGCGTGCGGGGTCTCCGAAAGTGCGGGGCCCGCGCTCGCCGTGATCCGGGGAAGGTGGGGTAATTTTGGTCGGTCCTGTGAAAGCGTGATCCTACGAGTGATAGGACAACAAGGCTAGAAGTCAAAAATCAAAGTAATATTAAGTGTAAGGAGGAAAAGGAAGCTGGCAAACGAGGGCATCGCGGTTCTGGACGTATAAAAGTCAGAACTGCCACTCGTCGCCGCCTTCCTAATCCGTACGGCTTATCGATAAGAGCATGAGCCTCATTCTATCCGATGTGTCATGGTGGCCTGTGCTGGGAACCTGTCCAGCCATGCCATGACACTCCGTGAGCCCGCAAATCGTCCCGTGCCTCGCGCTATAACCCTACAACGCCGTAGGCAAGGGGGGGTCCCGGGGGGCGCAGGGCCCTGGCAAGAAAGAACGTAAATGGAAATTCTAAAGCAACGAATGAGAAGCAACCTAGGAATCCAGCCTTTCATCGCCTGAATCCAGCTCTACACGGGCCACAACTCAGGATCCAGCCTTGCACCCAAGGGAAAGTGCAGTGGTGAGCCTTGGCTGTGCGACATGCGACGGAAGGAACACCCGCTCGATGCTCGTGCCTAACCCAGGTTGTTATCGGTTTTCGGGTACTTAAGCTGGGTCCTTGGGAGTCTCTCGTCTTGTCGAAACTTAGACCACTATTCCATCAACTTCCACTTGAACCGTTCAACTCCGCCGGTCTCCTCCATTCAGTTGCGCGGCAATCCTTTCGTCATTGCTGTAGCATGGAGCTCACGACATCTTGTGCACGCCAGCACCTTCTCGTTGGTTAGCTGGCTTTCCTGCCCGCCTTCTTTATTACCAAGTCCCATACAGACGAGAGGTATTCCGATGCACTGCATTTTCAGGGTCTTGTCCCATCCCAATACATCGCAGGTTTCCTCACACTTGCCGTGCTCAATAAAGCAACTAAAAAAACACAGCATTCAACTGGACTGCATGATTGGCCCGTCGTTAGCGTCAGCGTGCCCGCCACGAGAATGTGGCAGCCTGGCAGCCTGAATGGTGGTCGCATTGCCTGGCTTACGATGACTGGCATATGGTCTCCCTGCCCACGTGATAGGCCCTCGCTCATTTCAGCTGACAAGCCTGCAACTTCGACGTCTTTGTTCATGTCAACACAGAGATAGCTCACGAACTTGACCTCAACAATCCGTCTACGACTCGTTTCTTTCGTCTTCGACTCGTTGCTTCACTTTTATCACCCAGGTGCGGTCAGCATCATATGCGAGACGTGAACTGCCTGTTTCTGCGTCGGCTACCATACAAGCATCACCACTGCAATCCTGTCGGTGACGGCAACTACGGCACCTATCTACCATACTGTATCAAGCCGGAACCGTTACAACCTCTTGACTATTTTCGATAGTATGGAGGGCAAGCGGGACTTCGCTGCCTATGCGTCTGATGGCGAAGGACGTTTCGCGACCGCTGGTCGACAAATCGTGGCCAAGATTCCCTTCCTCCATGTGAAGGAACAGGAACGACAAGATGAACAAATCCCCGCCGCCACCGCTATGTCCGCTACCCGTCTGCCCGCCCCCGGGCTCCCAGCCGCTCCAGCTACCGGTTCCGCCGATACAGAGACGTCCGCCAGCGTGGATAATACGAAGCAGGTGAAAGTAGGTTTACTTCTATTCCCCCTACGACATTTCAGAATGACGCTAACACCTATAAAGAATCTATATTACAACTTTCCCATATCACGTAGCCATATTCGCTTGCTTCAACTATTGCCGTCTGAAAACGAGGACGCCGCAATACACTGTCGGCTCTTCTACACCCCATTGGACTGAAAAGGCACTCGTCCGTACGAGGCCTTATCCTACGTGTGGGGCTCTGAGGACAAGCCTTGTTCCATCTTTATAGACGGGTGCAACTTAGCCGTTGGAAAAAACCTTTACGCAGCGCTGTTACATCTTCGAGATCACTACATTCAACGAACTATATGGATAGATGCCATTTGCATCAACCAAGGAGACAACGAAGAAAAAGGACACCAAGTTGAATCTATGGCGAAGATCTATGCTAAAGCAAGTCGCGTAATTGTTTGGCTTGGAGAAGAGGCAGCCGGTAGCGACCAAGCGCTTGAAGAAATACGCATTGCAGCTAAGCTGTCTACAAGACGATTAGACGATAACGCGGAAATCC
Organism: Neurospora sp. FGSC 26628; assembly: GCA_009805345.1. Taxonomy (NCBI): domain Eukaryota; kingdom Fungi; phylum Ascomycota; class Sordariomycetes; order Sordariales; family Sordariaceae; genus Neurospora; species Neurospora sp. FGSC 26628. Next base: position 82,222 of record RAOO01000113.1, read on the forward strand.
TTACACTGCTTCAACGACCGTGGTTTCGGCGCATCTGGGTAAGGGAACCGATGTTAAAGTATTATGATTAAGGAGACTGACAGATTGATGCAGGTGCTTCAGGAAGTTGCCGCGGCTCGCCATATCCTGATCAAGTGTGGTTCTGCTGAGGTTGACGGATTTGCATTCTGCTCAGGCCTAAATGCATTAAACCTGTCCAATGAACTCCCCGCAGACCTGCGGGCTCGAATCCTTTCGGTAACCTACCTCATAAGGGACGCAATCTTCCGGCCCAAATACGCGACCAGCCAGTCAGACAACTTTTCTCTTGACATACGCCCTCTGGGTGAACTGATAGAGATGTACCACACTCGCAAAGCTACGAATCGTCGCGATAAAGTATATGCCTTACTCGGTATGAGCTCTGATAATCCAACCGCAGCAGGATTATTTGCCGACTATAAGATTTCGTGGAAACAACTCTTTAACAAACTCATTTACTTCTTTCTATCTGAATTGGTCTCTGTAGACGGCCTTTCAGAGGATAAGGAGAATGCTGTCATTGAGGGCAAGGGCTGCATTCTTGGAGAAGTGTCCTCGGTCAAGAGAAATGCTACTTGGGAAGACAGACAGGATGTGGCCATTACTTGGAGTAATGGCCCCAGCTATATTTGCGTGAAGGAAACATGGGGTTGTTCTTGGACTCTCCCGACCACGGTAAAATCCGTCCAAAAAGGAGATGTCATCTGCCTTCTTCAAGGAGCGTCGAGACCCACGATCCTCAGGCCATACAACGATCACTGGGCGGTTATAATGATTGCAGTTTCTCCAGCAGGCGATTCACAAGCTACGACCGGAGATATCAAACAATCGATAATAGCCTTTCCACATAATTTTCTACTTGTCTGGGATTGGGATATAGACTCACACAGGCAGCAAGATAAAAACAACCATAACTACTTTGCAAACATTCCAAAGCATTCAAAGACAGGGTTGGAAGGTTGTCGAAATGCGGCGACTAGGATACGGAATGTCAGATTGGTATTACAAGAGGTGAAACAGTATGGAGTTGCAGTGAAGAATCTTCGGGAAGAAACGGCGGTTCTTGAGAGGGCATTGAGGGAAGATGCAAAGGAAACAATGGTAAATCAACTTATTAAGGACAAGGGCCAATGGACGCTTCTATGCTTGGCGGTAGAAAACGGGCATGAGACGGTCGTAAAATTGCTTCTCGACACCGGCAAGGTCAATTTGCATAAGGAGGAGCTAGAGATGACGCTGTGGTTTGCAGAGCAAAAAGGCTATAAGGCGATCGTTGAGATGCTTCTCGATACTGGCAAGGTTGACGCAGGTGCTAAGGATGAGAATGGACAGACAGCGCTACATCGAGCGGCGATAACTGGGCATGAGGTAGTCGTTCAGCTGCTTCTCGATACTGGCAAGGTTGACGCAGATCCTAAGGATGAAGATGGACGGACACCGCTGCATATGGCGGCAACGAATGGGCATGAGGCGGTTGTTAAGCTGCTTCTCGATACTGGCAAGGTTGACGCAGATCCTAAGGATGAAGATGGACGGACACCGCTGCATATGGTGGCAAAGAAGGGGCATGAGGCGGTTGTTGAGCTGCTTCTCAATACTGGCAAGGTTGACGCAGATCTTCGGGACTGGTATGGAAAGATAGCGCTGCATATGGCGGCAAAGAAGGGGCATGAGGCGGTTGTTAAGCTGCTTCTCGATACTGGCAAGGTTGACGCAGATCCTAAGGACCGGGCTGGACGGACAGCGCTGCATATGGCGGCAACGAATGGGCATGAGGCGGTTGTTAAGCTGCTTCTCGATACTGGCAAGGTTGACGCAGATCCTAAGGATGAAGATGAACGGACACCGCTGCATATGGCGGCAACGAATGGACATGAGGCGGTTGTTAAGCTGCTTCTCGATACTGGCAAGGTTGACGCAGATCCTAAGGATGAAGATGAACGGACACCGCTGCATATGGCGGCAACGAATGGGCATGAGGCGGTTGTTAAGCTGCTTCTCGATACTGGCAAGGTTGACGCAGATCCTAAGGATGAAGATGGACGGACACCGCTGCATATGGCGGCAAAGAAGGGGCATGAGGCGGTTGTTAGGCTGCTTCTCAATACTGGCAAGGTTGACGCAGATCCTCAGGATGAGGATGAACGGACAGCGCTATATTGGGCGGTAGCGTATGGGCAGGAGGCGGTTGTTAAGCTGTTTCTCGATACTGGCAAGGTTGACGTAAATGCTCAGGATGGGCATGGATGGACAGCGTTGCATAGAGCAGCGAGGAATGGGGATAAGGCGATTGTTAAGCTGCTTCTCGATACCGGCAAGGTTGACGCAGGTGCTAAGAACCGGTATGAACGGACAGCGCTGGATATGGCGGCAAAGAATAGGCATGAGGCGGTTGTTAAGCTACTCAGCCTTGCATCCTAAGAAGCAGGCTTGGAGGACAACTCCACCTCGAGTCAGCGTTTCACAATCTCTCCTCCTGCAAGAATTGATCTTGGTTTACTCCCCAATCTTTATTGTTTACTGCCTATTGCTTTCTATCGTATTGTCATAGGGTTGGCGCCCAGTACGAGCATCTGGCACATCGTTGGCCAGACGACTGGCGCCAAAGACCCCCGGCATCCCAGTAATCACTGTGACCATGGCTCGCCCAGACTGGGCCAATTGACTACTTTTTTTTGTTGTTGTTGTTATTTTTAACGTCTACTTCCGCCTCCCGTAGGGCATGAGACGCGCCACATCGGTGAATCTAGCGTACAATAGGAGCAATGCCCTGGCGCGCCCCTGTGGCGTCCAGTGCACTAGCTGTCCACCAAAACCATTCATCCGAGGGCAACCCGAGGCCTATTGCCAGTGTAAATCACGTGTTGCCCATAGCGTAAACGCGGCCCAACACCTCCAATCGAATCGCCCAGTGAGCGTGCCGCTAGTATATGGCGGGACCCGTAGAACAAAGGAAAAGACAGAAGAAAGGACAAAATCACTCCTCCCCGCTCTCACTCTTGCTCTCCTCCTCCCGCAAGGCCTCCTCTCGTCTCCTTACACGGTGAACTAGTGTCACGGGCCAGCATTGAACCACTACACCAATGGGCCATGTTTCCACAAAAGGATACAAGTAACCGAAGCTGGTAATTCGGTTGCTCAAGTGGTCTTATATAGTTGCGACAACCGTCACAACTAGCCTGTCCAAGTCCACCGTAACCCTCTCGATTTCGTGGCCGTGGCCAACCTCCACCCCTTCGCCCCGTAAAAACCCCGTAAGGTTGTCGGCGGTGCCCCCGTCGTCGATGTGTTGTTGCCAGAGTGACTGGCGCCATGCCTTTCGAACTAGCCTGTCCAAGTCCACCGTAACCCTCTCGATTTCGTGGCCGTGGCCAACCTCCACCCCTTCGCCCCGTAAAAACCCCGTAAGGTTGTCGGCGGTGCCCCCGTCGTCGATGTGTTGTTGCCAGAGTGACTGGCGCCATGCCTTTCTCGTGCAGGTCCACGAAAAGAAGTGCGAGKTCTGGATCCTAGCGATGAAGCGCTGCCAGTAAATTCTAAAAGCAAGGGAGAGGTTCTCCCGCGTCGCCGCTTCGCCTGTGACCAGGGAAACCGCATATGCCTTCCTGCAGTAGAAGGGATGGAAGGGATTCTTCCAGCTTCCACAGAAGCATGTTAGCAGGGCGTCCTCGTGTTACGAACTTAAGCGACACCGGGGCCGCCCAAGTCATCGGGACCCGGCAGCCCCGCCCAAGGTAGCTAGTGTAACCCCCCCAGGAGCCAGAAGGGCGTACAGGCACAACCCACAGTCATGCACGGGCTCACTAGATGCACAGGCTCACCAGTGAGCCAGGGCTCACGGTGAGCCAACACCATGAGTGAGCCATCACCACAATGGACACTCAAGAACCAAGGAGTCAGGAATGGGCACAGAGTATAAAGGGACGACTGGAGAACTCAAATTGTCAGATAGTTCGACAGTAGTCAATTGATCATTATCACCGAGACTAGTATCACGCACGCATACTTGTTGTGAACCTTTTGGCTTCACCGAACGACTCTGATAGTTTACTACCTTCAGCTATCTCACTTAGGCAGATCAGACTGCCGTTCGTCACAGAACGTCTTCTGATAGTCTTCACCTTCAGCTATCCCATTTAGGCAGATCAGACTGCCGTTCGTCACATTATTGCCAGTAAATATTACGTGTTACCCATAGCGTAAATGCGGCCCAACACCTCCAATCAAATCGTCCAGTGAGCAAGCCGCCAGTATATGGCGGGACCTGTAGAACAAAGGAAAAGACATAAGAAAGGACAAAATCACTCCTTTCCGCTCTCGCTCTCACTCTCCTCCTCCCGCAAAGCCTCCTCCCGTCTCCTTACACGGTGAACCAGCCTGTCCAAGTCCACCGTAACCCTCTCGATGTCGTGGCYGTGRCCAACCTCCACCCCTTCMCTCCGTAAAAACCCCGTAAGGTTGTCAGCCGTGCCTCTGTTGTCGGTGTGCTGTTGCCAGAGTGTCTGGCGCCATGCTTTTCTCGTGCAAGTCCACGAAAAGAAGTGCGAGGTCTGGATCCTAGCGATGAAGCGCTGCCAGTAGATTCCAATAGCAAGGGAGAGGTTCTCCCGCGTAGCCGCTT